>SJYC01122586.1:0-27103 GCA_006408675.1 Madoqua kirkii | reverse complement strand
GCCCAGGAGGGCAGGGGCGCGCGCCAGGCCTCACGTCTGCCCTAGAGGCCTCCCGAGTGGCCTCGGGGGAGCCCGCAAGCGCTGGCAGCCGGCGCCGCCCCTCCGCCCCTTCCTCCGCGAGGCAGTGGGCCCTGGCCGCCTTACCTGGGGGGAGCCCAGCGCCTCAGGGCTGCGGCCTCCGGCTTCCGGCCGCGTTCTGGGGCCGCGCTGCCTCCTGGGAGGCTGTGGAGCGAGGGCCCGAGGGGCGGCCTCAGCCCCCGGGCTGGACCTTCGCGGGCGGGTGGAGCTCCGGAGAAAGGCGGGCACCGGCCTCAGGGTCGGCCCCAAACCGCTCAGGAGGCAGGCGACCCTGAGCCAAGGCCTCAGGCGCAGCGGAAGGTGAGATTTAGCCACAGTAGCCCCGGAGAGACTCCTCACGCCAGGGCCGGCGGGCGTCCCTGTCAGACATTGTAGGTTTTGTGTCCGAAGAGCCTGCGCTTCGCTCCGGGTCGTGGGTTCCGTTGTGCAGCTGCTCCCCTTCCATCGCGATCACCTGGGGCTGCAACAGCGGACAGGTCCAGGGCAGGACAGGTGTTGCATTTTCAACCTGATTCTTTGAAAGCAGGCCCAGAGGGGACTTGAGAGGGGACTGGTAAGAGCTGGAGACCAGCTCTGGGAATATGTGATGTTGATACTCCAGTGTTAGGGTACGGCTGGGAGGGCCCCGCAGGGAGCCATCGTTCAGACACACCCCCATGATTCAGACCACTGCGCTCCCAGGATCTGATCAAAGCCAGACCCTGGAAGCCAGTCACTGAGGCTTCCTCACCAACTGTGTGACTGAGAGGAGGGCAGGTGTCCCCCTGGAGAGTATTCTCTGACTTCTGTTAATAACTGGGTTCCAGGAAAGGCCTGTTGTGGCCAGTGTCCTTCTTCCCCTCTGTGTCCAGTTCTTCCCAAGAAGGATCCCAAGGTGGTGTAAGGAAGTGTTACACATGAGAAAACTAAGGTTCAGGAAAGTTTAGCTTTGGAGGAGCCTGGTAGGCTGCAGTCCATGGGTCGCTGAGGGTTGGAAACAACTGAGCGACTTCACTTTCACTTTTCACTTTCATGCATTGGAGAAGGAAATGGCAACCCACTCCAGTGCTCTTGCCTGGAGAATCCCAGGGATGGAGAAGCCTAGTGGGCTGCCATCTATGGGGTCACACAAAGTCAGACACAACTGAAGTGACTTAGCAGCAGCAGCAGCAGCAGCAGCAGGTGAAAGCGTTGTCTTCCATTAATTGTTTATAGTACATACACACACTACTTTAGGTATAGTTGGGATTTTCACAAATGTTTGATTATACCACCATCAAGATAGAGAACAATCCATCTTAGGAAAAGAATTGGTTTTATATTACCCATTTGTGTTGTACTTCAAAAAGCAAAGGGGAATTAAAGAGATTCTTGATGAAGGTGAAAGAGGAAAGTGAAAAAGCTGGCTTAAAACTCAACATTCAAAAAACTAAGATGATGGCATTCTGTCCCATCATTTCATGGCAAATAGATGGGGGGAAAGTGAAAACGGTGACAGATTTTATTTTCTTGGGCTCCAAAATCACTGTGGATGGTGACTGCAGCCATAAAATTAAAAGGTGTTTGCTTCTTGGAAGGAAAGCTATGAGAAACAGACAGCATATCAAAAGGCAGAGACATAACTTTGCTTACAAAGGCCCCCGTCAAAGCTATGACTTTTCTAGTAATCATGTATGAGTATGAGAGTTGAACCATAAAGATGGCTGAGCACTGAAGACCTGCTGCTGCTGCTAAGTCGCTTCAGTCGTGTCCGACTCTGTGCAACCCCATAGATAGCAGCCCACCAGGCTCCCCCGTCCCTGGGATTCCCCAGGCAAGAACACTGGAGTGGGTTGCCATTTCCTTCTCCTAATGCCTTCTAATTGCAGTGCGGAAGAAGACTCTTGAGAGTCCCTTGGATTACAAAGTGATCGATCCAGTCAATTCTGAAGGAAATCAACTCTGAATATTCATTGAAAGGACTGGTGCTGAAGCTGAAGCTCCAATACTTTGGCCACCTGACGCAAAGAGTTGACTCACTGGAAAAGACCCTGATGCTGGGAAAGACAGAAGGCAAAAGGAAAAGGAGGTGACAGAGGATGAGATGGTTGGATGGCATCGCTGACTCAATGATCATGAATTGAGCAAACTCCAGGAGATAGTGAAGGACGAGGAAGCCTGACATGCTGCAATCTATGGGGTTGCAAAGAGTCACACGACTTAGCAACTGAACAGCAACAACAACCTTGAATCACTGGTGTACTTTAGGTCTCTATTACTTTGCATTTTCTAAAATGTCATTCAAGTGGAGCACTGTGTATGACTCCAGTTTGTAAACTTTGATGCCACATTTGTAAAATTGCATTAATTATACAAACGTTGTGGTGTTAATCTAAGTTCAGAATTTTTGACTTGGAGTGGAGCACATTATGTCCTCAAAACTGAGAGATCCCACTGTTATAAATCATGTCATTTTAGGTAAGATCCTGTACTTAATCTTCTTCATTTGCATGTTGGGAGGAATGATAGGGGTGTATTTCAAATGAGAAACTAATAACTATGAAAATCACATAATTTCTGTACCACTAAGAAAACATAAATTGGCACTAAATATAAGAGAGGAAGAAAAGCACAACTATACCAGAAAAAAAGATGAATAGAATCACTTATACCAGGTAAAGTAAAATTAATGGAACACATAACTGAAGAATTTAATTTAGTCCCATTAAGCATTCTCAAGGAAATAAGGGATTATAAGCCATTACAAAGAGAACCAAGGATCATATTTGTATTAATTTATTTTTATTTCTAATTAATATGATGAATAAATTGGGAAGAGTAGAATAAATTTAAAGACAAATTAATAACTCAGAGTTTCAAATCTTGATATTTTTCTAGATGGTGTCAGAAAGAGATAAAGAAGTAGATAATGCAAAATAAAAGTTTAGGAATATTAAGAACAGAAAAAATGCATCAACATCAACATGAAGGGAGTACTCAAGGACAGGAAAAAAAGAATTTTAAAGGAATGCTATCTTAGAATTCCCAAGGATAAGAGAAAAATTGCAGCTGATTTAAAAGCTTCAGAGTACTCGAAGCATCACACTTAGGAACAGTTTTGTGAAACTGAAGCAAATTAAGACAAGTATGTTTCAAAATCTTCAGAGGTGAAAGAACTCTTCCCATGACAGAAAACAAATTCCAACAGATCAACCTCAACTTTAATGGCAATTTTGACGGAGGAAGAAAATGAGTATTTTCAAGTGTTTAAGTAAATACGTGTAAAACTGTATTTTTATATTCAATTCGATTATCACTGGATTAACAGCTAAAGAAAAGGTCAGCCTTTCAAGGCATCAGATGGTCTACCATAATTTGTATTAATTTATTTTTATTTCTAATTAATATGATGAATAAATTGGGAAGAGTAGAATAAATTTAAAGACAAATTAATAACTCAGAGTTTCAAATCTTGATATTTTTCTAGATGGTGTCAGAAAGAGATAAAGAAGTAGATAATGCAAAATAAAAGTTTAGGAATATTAAGAGCAGAAAAAATGCATCAACATCAACATGAAGGGAGTACTCAAGGACAGGAAAAAAAGAATTTTAAAGGAATGCTATCTTAGAATTCCCAAGGATAAGAGAAAAATTGCAGCTGATTTAAAAGCTTCAGAGTACTCGAAGCATCACACTTAGGAACAGTTTTGTGAAACTGAAGCAAATTAAGACAAGTATGTTTCAAAATCTTCAGAGGTGAAAGAACTCTTCCCATGACAGAAAACAAATTCCAACAGATCAACCTCAACTTTAATGGCAATTTTGACGGAGGAAGAAAATGAGTATTTTCAAGTGTTTAAGTAAATACGTGTAAAACTGTATTTTTATATTCAATTCGATTATCACTGGATTAACAGCTAAAGAAAAGGTCAGCCTTTCAAGGCATCAGATGGTCTACCATACCAAGATCTATCTAGACTTTTGGGGGAAGTACTCAAATAAAAAAGGAAGCAGTATTGTGGAGGCTGGCAGTGCCCGTGGAAGTCATGGGCTCACATATTTTAGTAAAATGGACTGTTTTCTCACAAGGTAAGGAACCGAATGAAACAATGAAGCAAGCAACAGATGTGTACTCTTGACAATGTAGACCTGAAATTCTAGGTGTTTTATTATACTGTGACTGCAGAGTGTTCAAGAGCAGAGAGAGAGAGACCATGAGTCTGAATGCTGGCAAGCATGTTCATTTTGGTGAGGACGATGTGGACGATGGCAAACTGAAGTTAGCAGGGAAATAATTTTACTGTCTATTAAGGAGGGAAGAAAGAGTCCCAAGACCAAAAGTTTCAAGAACTTCTACTTTTGAGCAATGACAATAATTGAAATTGGGCTACCTAAGTCATCCTGGGTGACTCTAAAAACAATGCTGAAAGATAAAAAGCATGATTAGAGATAAATTAACACCACATCAGTCCCTTTTTATAAATCTGATAAGCAAAACTTTTAAATGTACATATTATTCAAGGATATCTATTATTGTGATAATTCTACAAAGGAACAGGAGGAAATGACTGTCAGCAAATTAAGAGAAGGGAATGGCAACCCACTCCAGTACTCTTGCCTGGGAAATCCCATGGACAGAGGAGCCTGGTGGGCTACAGTATATGTGGTTAAAAAAGAGCTGGATATGATTTAGTGACCAAACAACAAGAGTGATACCATCTCCAGGGAGCAACGGGGACAGGATTGGAGAGTAGCCCACAAGACCCTTACTCTACTAACAAATTTAGCAAAGCTTTGATTCATGGGGTTCATTTATTTTCCCAGCATACTTTTTAAAACCAAATAGTTTTTGCAGTTGCTGGATTTTCTCTGCTTTATGGACATCAACATACCAATTTTCATCTCCAAGGAGCAACGGGGACAGGATTGGAGAGTAGCCCACAAGACCCTTACTCTACTAACAAATTTAGCAAAGCTTTGATTCATGGGGTTCATTTATTTTCCCAGCATACTTTTTAAAACCAAATAGTTTTTGCAGTTGCTGGATTTTCTCTGCTTTATGGACATCAACATACCAATTTTCTTTAATAACAAACTGTAACTAATCCTTAAACAGCACAGGTTTGAACTGTGCCAGTCCACTTATGTGTGTGTTTGCTTTTTTTTCCAATGACTACAGTACTACGTGGTCTGCAGTTGGTTGAACCTGCAGAGTGAAACTGCAGGACAGGAAGCTGACTGTGGGACATAAGCACCGTGGATTCTGGTACTGAAGTTGGCTCCTGGGACCAGGCCCCCTGGACACTGAGGTAAGACTATACAGATTTCCAACTGCCGGGGCCATTGACACTCTTAACCCCTGCACTGATCAAGGGTCGACAGGACATGCTAGAGGAAAATTTGCACTGCTGGTAATAGCCAAGAGTTGAGAAGAGTTGAGGTATCTTGTTATGTCTTTCTGAGACATTGTGTAGTTCTTTATGACGGATTTGAAGAGTCTGTGCCATTCTTTTTGCTGTTTTAAATACACTAACAGAAAGTTGCCAAGTTGGTGATAATGTGACGATGCTAGTGAGCCAGGCATGCAGCCATTCTAGAAAGCAAAGTCTACACCATAAAAATGTTGTGAGTGAGGGGAAATCACAAACATTACTTGCCTGAGTTCTCTTTGAATTTCTAAATAGTTCTGTGCAAATTAATGTGTTCTTAGCTTAAAAGATTGTTTCATATACTAAGCTGTTCTTTTACTTTTGAATAATTTTCGTATTTAGTTCATTCTACTCAGGTTATTTATTTATTTAACAATTACATATTGAATTCCCCACAATGTCCTATGCATACAATACAGGTAGTAAATTTCTGGTTCACTATAAGTTGTTTCAAGCAGTTGTTGAGTAAGTGATTTAGGGATAAAAATGAATAAATAAAGTATAAATTTACCAAAATTCATTCAATGACTAAGCATCAGAACTGGAATTTGAGCCCACTGTTCCATATTTCAAGCCTTAATGTCTATGCTGTCTTCGTTTAACAGCTGTGTGAATTGTGCCCTCATCTCAGGTTCTGACTACTCTCTTCAGAACATACCATTATTATTTGTTTCTCCCATTTACAGTCAGACGGCTCTATGCCTTAGAAGATTAGTTTAAATGAATCGGCATTGACCCAAGTGACATCATTCCTCATGGTGAGAAACATACATTCGAGTCAGGGAAAAGTTTATATCAACAAACACATCAAGTGGTTGGGGTGACAGATGAGGTGTCTGAGAAAGGAGCATGTGACTAAATCTCATCACAGCATTTTAAAAATTACCTTTGAGATGTAGGGTGAACCAAGAGTCCAAAACTTTAGCTGATGTGTGAAGATTGCCTCAGTGGTATTTTGGCTGCTTCTACAAACCGCATTAGTGAATCCCTGGAGAGAGACTTTCATGTCAAGAAATGTACTGCGGGAATGTGAGGGCAAACTGCCTACCTTCTTTTATGCCAAAGATACCGAATGTTCAAAATGCAAATAGATGCGGTCCTTTCTCTGCATGCCTAACACTATGCAAATATAAACTTAGGAGAAGGCCCAGTGTAATATGCAGCAAAAAAGTAAATAAGCAAGCACAGTCTCTTGACATATTTTGTGGTTCGGTAATACAAGTCTTTCTGTTTACAAGGAATTTTAAATTGTTGGTCTTCATATTTATACTCTGCTGCAAGATTTCGTGTTGGAGGATGTTTTTGTTTTTGTTTTTGTTTTGATCTGGTGTGTTTTTACACAAAACTCACATGAGGTTACTGATCTAAAATAAATGTAAATATGTGTGAGAGCCTGAATATATGGGTAATTTTTCATTATGTAGAGAGCAGCACTACTGGCTAATGTTTACTACACGCTAAAGGAAATCAAAATAATCAAGAAATTCAATTTAAGAAATGATGTTGTTACTAGAGCATGCTGAGTTATAATGAATATTCACCATTATTCTGGTTAATTTTACTATTTTCTAAATCATCTTATTTTAGAACGTTATTGGTTTGATTATTCAAAACATCTTCTTTAGAACATACAATGCTTACATAAAAAGTGCGTATACCAAAATAGTACAGTTTTCATTACATATGCACAAACACAAGGAAGTATACAGGAAATAAAAATGTTCTGCTGCTGCTGCTGCTGCTGCTAAGTCGCTTCAGTCGTGTCCGACACTGTGGGACTCCATGGATGGCAGCCCACCAGGCTCCACCGTCCCTGGGATTCTCCAGGCAAGAACACTGGAGTGGGTTGCCATTTCCTTCTCCAGTGCACAAAAGTGAAAAGTCAAAGTGAACTCGCTCAGTCGTGTCCGACCCTCAGCGACCCCATGGACTGCAGCCCACCAGGCTTCTCCATGGAACTCTCCAGGCAAGAGTACTGGAGTGGGGTTGCCATTGTTCTAGAGAAAGACATATTCAATTCAGAAAAAAGCATGAGCATTTTTCTAAAGTGCAGTATCTCAAAAGAACAAAGCCTGTCATATAATATTAAATATGTAATATATGGGCTTCCTAGTTGGTGCTAGTGGGAAGTGTTAGTTGCTCAGTCATGTCTCAGTCTCTGTGACTCCATGGACTGTAGCCCCCTCCCAGGCTCTTCTGTCCTTGGAATTCTCCAGGCAAGAATACTGGAGTGGGTTTCCATTCCTTTCTCCAGGAGATCTTCCTGACTCAGGTATCAAACCCAGGTCTCCCACATGGCACGCAGATTCTTCACCATCTGAGCTACAAGGAGGAACTCAAGAACCTGCCTTCCAATGCAGGAGACTTAAGTAAGAGACATCAGTTCAGTTCCTGAGTTGGGAAGATTCCCTGGATGAGGCATGGTGACCCACTCAGTGTTCTTGCCTGGAGAATCCCATGGACAGAGGAGCCTGGCGGGCTGTGGTGCATAGGGTCACAAAGAGTCAGACACGACTGAGCGACTTAGCACACATGCACATAATATATAGAATATATACTATTTATATTTCACAACTGAATCAGAATAGCTGGCCAACATTTTTATGGTATGTCTCAAGGTCTCTGAAGATAAGAAAAATGTTAGGGAAAATGCACTCAGGCAAGAAAGACACTGCATTTAGAACAGATATTCAGCAGGGTCCTGAGTGCCTCAGTCTCACCCCTCTCCAACATGTCTTCCGCACAGTTCTCAGAATTCATTTTCTAACATGAAATGCAATTTATGCAATCTTCCTTTCCATTTATTGAAAACGTATATTTCTTTTAGACAGACTTCCCTTTTTATAATATTGTGATCTAATTCTACCCACCCTGGTGGCACAGATGGTAAAAGAATCTGCCCGCAATGCAGGAGACCTGGGTTCGATCCCTGGGAGGGGAAAACTCCCTGGAAAAAGGAATGGCTACCCACTCCAGTATTCTTGCCTAGAGAATCCCATGGACAGAGGAGCCTGGTAGGCTACAGTCCATGGGGTCGCAGAGAGTTGGACATGACTGAGCGACTAACACACACAAGATAACAATTAGATACAAATGAAAAACATTAATAACCTCCATTTCTACTACTTGGGGAAATTTTAAAGTACTGTCAGATCACTTTTGATAGTGCATGAGCAGACTAAACACGAGAGAAAATGTGACCAGTTATATTCTTCTTTTCAGCACACGATTATCTGTGAAAAACATACACATGTACACTTTGAGCTGGAGGATCTCTTCCCCTATAGTCAGACTTCCATCTCTTTCAAAAATGAGCCAAACAGAATAGAGGTTTTCTAAAATAATGTCCTACTATGAATGAAGAGTATTCTCTTATTAGCTCCTCTGAATCTATTAATTCTATTTTGAAACAGTCAGATAAAAATGGGAGAGATAATGTAGTGTAAAACCAGCTAGCAGTGTAGCTTTGTAATATTCAGAGGAGTAACACCAACCAAAATTGTGTTTTAGAATATGTGAGATTAAGCTTTACACCTAGCCGTCAGTTCTACAGTATTCCACTGGAAGAAAAAGATGCACCAGTACCTAAAATTGTCAGTAAAATTCAGAAATATTAATTATTAGAAACACTCTTCATTGCTTAAGACCATAAATATAACATGCAATGTAATATTCAGAGGAGTAACACCAACCAAAATTGTGTTTTAGAATATGTGAGATTAAGCTTTACACCTAGCCGTCAGTTCTACAGTATTCCACTGGAAGAAAAAGATGCACCAGTACCTAAAATTGTCAGTAAAATTCAGAAATATTAATTATTAGAAACACTCTTCACTGCTTAAGACCATAAATATAACATGCAGTGCTACTAATCCTGGTGCATCTAATGCTGCTTATGTAAAAGAAGCAAAAAGTCCAGCTTTGGGCTAGTATTAAAGCAGTTGACATTAGAATAAATCTAAAAGAAAATTTAAATTAGGTGTGTAAGATTTGATTAGTGAATTAAAGTAAATCATCCTTATTCATGCATGTGAATAGCTAAGTTACATATTATAAGATATAACTATCTCTTATAAGAGATAGTCCTGTCTTTTTCTAAAGGTTGGCTATTTACTGGCAAATGAACTCAGAGGGCCAGATGGTCAAAGCCGTACGAGATCATTAGACAGTTCCTGGTAAGATTTTGGACAACAATTAACAGAAGCCCAGTAGGACTTCCCCACTGTTGACCCCTAAAGGGTGGCTAATCAGCAGCATATGTGTTTATTTATACCAGCAGGCCCTTTTAATTAACAGCTCTGAGGTGTGTACTTTGGGGAATTTAGTATAGTATATTAGGAAAAAGTTTTGACAAGACCAAGTTAAAAAGTATAATTCATATTAAAAGTGAAGGGAGATGGTAACAGAATGTCAAGAGGTCTAGTCACAGTATGGACGGAGCAATTATGCAGACGAGCCCAACAAAATAGCCTTTTTGTTGGTTCCAAGAGTTGCTCCCATTTTCACTCTCTCACCCCAGTTTTGACAAGTTTCCATCATCTGTGGTACAGCCCTGACACCTGGAAGGTCACTACAGCTACCGAATCGTTATCCCCTCCGTGTTGCTGTCACTGTTCAGATGCTCAGTCATGTCTGACTCCGTGACCCCATGGACTGCAGCACGCCAGGCTTCCCTGTCCTTCACTACCCCCCAGAGTTGGTTCAAACTCATGTCCACTGAGTCAGTGATGCCATCCAACCATCTCATCCTCTGTCATCCCCTTCTCCTCCTGCCCTCAGTCTTTCCCAGAATTAGGGTCTTTTCCAAAGAGTCAGCTCTTCACATCAGGTGGCCAAAGTACTGGAGCTCCAGCATCAGTCCCTTGCAATTAGATCCCTTATCAGCCTCGATCCAGGGATAATTATAGATATCAAGTGGACTTCAGGGTATATGCATAGCATCCTTGAGGCAGTGGAGTGCTGAAGACATAACAGGAATATTACCTCTTTATCTGAAAAATAGACTTCGTGTAGTTAGTTTCCTTTCTACCACTGGCATCACCAACACAATGGACATGAGTTTGAGCAAGCTCCTGGAGATGGTGAAAGACAGGGAAACCTGGTGTGCTACAGCCCATGCGTCAGACACGACTGAGCGATGGAACAACGCCGCCGCCTGGAGAAAGGATTTGCTCAGTCGCTTCAGTTGTGTCCGACTCTCTGTGACCCTGTGGACTGTAACCCACCAGGCTCCTTTGTCTATCCGATTCTCCAGGCAAGAATACTGGAGTGGGTTGTCATCTCCAGGTGATTTTTCTGACCAGGGATCAAACTTGAGTCTCCTGCATCTTCTGCATTGCAAGCAGGTTCTTTACCCACTGAGCCACCTGGGAAAGTATATTGAAAGATTATGTAATTTTCTTTCATGGTCTTAGCCTAATGTTAAAATGCTTCCCTGGTGGCTCAGATGGTAAAGAATCTGCCTGCAATGCGAGAGACCTAGGTTTGATCAGGATGCTGAGTCTATGAGTGGGTTTGATTCCTGTGTCTAGAAGACTCCCTGGAGAAGGGAATGGCAACTCACTCCAGTATTCTTGCCTGGGAAATCCCATGGACAGAGAACCTGACAAGCTACAGTCCACAGGTTTGCAAAGAGTCAGACATGACTAAAGCTTAATTCTTCAAGCATGTGAGATACAGTTGAAGACTGATACATGCAGAAGTAAAAACACCATCTTCAACACCAAGTTTACTCTGGTAGAAGTCATTACTTTATGATTGGTGTAAACAAGGTGGCCCCATGCCAAGCACTCCATTAGTCTTGACCACATGAGTTTCTGGAAAGCATTGGACCTGCTTTCAAGGTCTCCAAAGGTAAAAATACCAGTAATAGTAGTTATACAAACACAGTAACATAAACCAATGTTCTAATTATTCACTTTAATTTATTTCAGAATGTTTGCTTAATTTCAGCCTCAATAAAATAATTTATATTCAGAAAGTACCTCTGAATACCATATTAGTTCTTATCTTTATTTTGTGTATCTGTCTTTGCGCTTTGAACACGCATCTCATTTCCATATTTTTCAAATTTATTTGCTATCTAATATCTCATTTCATTCTGGGAGTACCTGTGGGAAAGGGTCAGAGCAGATATTATTGTCCTTATCGGTGAGAAAGGAAGAGACAGTCCTACAAACCTCACGATATAATAAGGAATTTCAACCCAGGATCCTGGTTCTATGGGCAGTGTTTTCCTCGCAGGAGAGCTTCTGTCGGAAACTGCAGAATCCCAGACTTCTAGGATGCATACAGATTTACTTGAGGTACTAATCATTTCCACATTTTTAAATCATGAAGAACTTATGCACAATACTGTTAAAATGCTTTTGTACTATTGTTACAGAGAAGGCAATGGCAGCCCACTCCAGTACGCTTGCCTGGAAAACCCCATGGATAGAGGAGCCTGGTGGGCTGCAGTCCATGGGGTCGCAAAGAGTCGGACACGACTGAGCGACTTCACTTTGACTTCTCACTTTCATGCACTGGAGAAGGCAATGGCACCCCACGCCAGTGTTCTTGCCTGGAGAATCCCAGGGACGGGGGAGCCTGGTGGGCTGCCGTCTATGGGGCCCACAGAGTCGGACAGGACTGAAGCGGCTCGGCAGCAGCGGCAGCAGCGGCAGACTATTGTTAAGGTCCCAAAAGCACTCTCCAGGCATCCATTGCTATTATGTCAGCTAAGTTCTGTAAGACCCACCTGCATATTTGACGGATAACATTCTAGTATTGTAATTCAAACATGCGTTTTCAAACTGAATAAGAACCTTATGTTGCTGACTTTACTTATGGTTAAATAACAGTTAATGAGTCCAAGGAATAAAGCTATATATGATTGTTTAACATTTGGTAACTGGTACCCCAGCATTTTTACCACAATAATAATACATTTCATTTGATAGTATATTTTAGGGAAGATGGTAATTTAATGAACCATTAATATAAAACAAAGCATAGAAATCTGAATGCTAAAAGATCCAATTTTTGATGATTTTATTGCATACTGAATTTCTTGAAAAATAAGATGGTTTTAAATCTTTTCCTTTCTAATGCCCTCATCAAATCACTAAATAAGCTGTAATTGCATGAATCATTTATAAAATGCTTCAGTTGAGAAAGAGATGGGAAGAAAGCAGATAGATATGCATCTTAAATGTGTGTGATACCTGAAGGAAAAGATATTGTTACTTGGGGTGATACCGTGACTGATTAGATCTAGATTTTAAACTGTATTTGAACAAGTCACTATTTTTACTTAAAATGGAATGACTACTAAGACAATAATAAGATGTTCTGAACAGGAACACCCTATTAACACAGCTGCTATATATATGTTGCATTCTGCAGAGACTGAACTGTATATATTATTGTATTTTAAAAGAATAGACATAAAGAATGATGTCATAATATAACTGTGGCAACTCTGCCACACATCACAGTAGACAACTCAAAAAGTTTACGAGGCTTATTAAAACCATACCTGTATCAACTAATGCTGGTGAGTCTTCACCTTTTAGTCTGTGATTATATGTTAAATTCCTTGCCTTGCATTTTTACAGATTGGTTAGTAATATATGAAAATTTTATTTCAGTTTATACCACAGAGTCAGAGGCTTTAAATAATGTTCAGAATTTTAGCAATAGTCTAGTCAAAGTCATTTAACACCTTTAGGACTTCGAATTCTTCATTTTAATTTAGTAACAACCAAAAGTCTACAACAATTCAGGTAGAGCAAACACTGGAACTGAGGTCAAATGACCTATTCAGTACATTTTCAACCACTCTATAGTATGCCCTGAATGTTAGGTGACCCATTAATTGCTCAAGGTCTTAGAATTAGGTAAGTTAGATAGTACCCTTCACATCATAAACTTAAAGGGAAGATAATCCCTTCACCAGTGGTGGGAAACTCGAGATAATCTTAAAAAGAAAATAAATGGTCAAAAACTCTCAATATATTACATTTTTTTGAAAGACAAAATTTTGATAAAATATAATTTTCAGTGGAAGTAAAACTTTGTCCAATAGGATTCTGAACTTATTTTCCTAAGTGTTCAATTATGCATTTGTAGTTAAATCTGTTTATTTAAAAATGGGCGTGTTCTTTGCAGGATATAATTTTTCCAGTGTTTTTATTTCTACTACCTCATGTGTTAGAACTTTTAAACACAAAAATTGTGATGGCAAAGATACATGGAAACGTGGAAATTAGGAACATAACTTTTATGCAGATTTCTTGGAATTTACCTTTTCCGTAGTCAAAAATAGACACGAGCTTGAGTAAGATCCAGAAAATAGTAAAGGACAGGGAAGCTTCGAGTGCTGAAGTCCATGGGGTCACAGAAGTCGGACACAACTCAGCAACTGAACAACAATAGTCAAAAAGCATTTGCTGCAACAAAGTTAGTAACGATAGTGAGATTATATAACTTCTTTAAACTGTACCATCAGCTATTAATTTTAAAGACCAAAGATGCACCGAACTCATTTCAGTTAAGAGTTTATTTTAAAGCCACAGGAAGAATAAATAGAAGATAGGAAATTAGCTTAACAGAGGCACAGACAAGCCTCAGTTAAACCAAACTGTGATGGATGCAAGACATGCATGGCCATAACGGGGAGAAGATGTGGTTGCCTCAACAGAAGTCCTCTTCTGCTTCCAACACTGACCCTTCTGTCCATGGGATTCTCCAGGCAAGAATACTGGAGTGGGTTGCCGTTTTCTTCTCCAGGGCATCTTCCCCACCCAGGGATCGAACTGGCATCTCCTGCAGTACATGTGGATTCTTCACCTGCTGAACCTAATCCATAATAACATACTGCTAATAAAAAGCTGAGCACCAAAGAACGGATGCTTTTGAACTGTGGTGTTGGAGAAGACTCTTGAGAGTCCCTTGGACTGCAAGGAGATCCAACCAGTCCATTCTGAAGGAGATCAGTCCTCCTACTTCTTTGGAGAGAATGATGCTGAAGCTGAAACTCCAGTACTTTGGCCACCTCATGTGAAGAGTTGACTCATTGGAAAAGACTTTCATGCTGGGAGGGATTGGGGGCCGGAGGAGAAGGGGACGACAGAGGATGAGACGGCCGGATGGCATCACGGACTCTATGGATTCGAGTCTGAGTGAACTCCAGGAGTTCATGATGGACAGGGAGGCCTGGCGTGCTGCGATTCATGGAGTCGCAAAGAGTTGGAAACAACTGAGCGACTGAACTGAACTGAATGAAAATACCCTTGAAGCAAACTTCATCCACTGGATTGAAATACTCTTTATAAAATGGATGGTGTTTCCTTTTGATTCATGCTTAAACTGGGGGCACAGTTTACACTTTGCATTTTGTCTCCTTACTAATGAGTCTGAGCACTAGCACAGAGAGCGTGCCCAAGTCTAAGAACGAGGCCATCACGCCTGCTTCCATGGTTAGAGTCGGCGTCTCTAGCCTTAAATTACAGCTCACACCTTCCTCCCGCATGAAGCTGGCGGGATTGCACGGTGCTATGCACTGCAGGACGGTTGGCCCTGTTTTTCATTTTTGTCTTGGTCAGAGAATGAACAGACCTTGTCATCAGCCCTTCCATTGATTTTTAGCTGAGCGTCTAGTCTTCACTGATTGACAGCATGGCTATTAATCACAGAAGCACTCAAAGCTGATGTAATTGAGGTATTTTGCTGATGACTGCTCTTTGAGTTCTAGCATTCCTTTTGCTTAAAAATCGGAGAAGGCAATGGCACCCCACTCCAGTACTCTTGCCTGGAAAATCCCATGGATGGAGGAGCCTGGTAGGCTGCAGTCCATGGGGTCGCTAAGAATCGGACACGACTGAGCGACTCTTCTTTCATTTTTCACTTTCATGCATTGGAGAAGGAAATGGCAACCCACTCCAGTGTTCTTGCTTGGAGAATCCCAGGGACGGGGGAGCCTGGTGGGCTGCCATCTATGGGGTCGCACAGAGTCGGATACGACTGAAGCGACTTAGCAGCAGCAGCAGCATGCTTAAAAATCCTGCAAAAGTAATGTAAAACACACTGTTTTCCACTAGAATTTTGTTAGAAAAAAGGTACTATAAATACATGTAAAATATAAAAGTATAAAAATAAAAAAGCATAAAACTGAAGTAATTATTTAGATAATATAGGCAAAGAAATGCTACATCCAAGTCATTGAAATAGTACTTACAGTAGACTTTAAACTTTTCAAAACATTCATTTTTATTTTATTAACAGCTTAAGGAATACTTCATTGTTTTATTCATTACATGATGGCTAAATGTTACCCACATTATTAATAAATCTCCTAATGACATCAGCACACCTAGTTTTATTTTATAAGGGACTTTACTCAGAAAGAATTGAAAAAATATGCCATCATTGAAAATGTACACTAAATTATTCTAATATGTAAACATGCTACTACATTTGTTATCTTCATAAAATCCAGCTCTGTTTTAAAGTCAGGAAAAAATTAAATGAAAATTTCTGTAATTAACTCACGTGATCAAGTTACAGGTTTTAATTCATATTCAGAATCTTCATTTGGAATTTAAGGCATTATCATTGCTGCAAATAGAAAGTATCTTAGAAATATTATGTGTAGATTAATATAAATAAAATCGTGAAGAATAAATCAGTTATGGGTTAAATTGTTTCCTCACAAAATGTGAAGTGCAAACCTCCACTACTGTAGCATATGTCCTCATTTGAAAATAGGCCCTAGCAGTCATAGTTAATTACACTCTAAGGACATCATACTGAAATAGAGGGGGGTCCCTCACCTGGTGTGACTGTGTCCTTATAAGTAGCCAGCATGTGGAGGTGGGGGCTTCCCAGGTGGCACTAAGGGTAAAGAGTCCACCTGCCAATGCAGGAGTCTTACTAGACACAGGTTCAGTCCCTGGGTCAGGAAGATCCCCTGGAGGAGGGCGTGGCAACCCACTCCAGTATTCTTGCCTGGAGAATCCCATGGGCAGAGGATCCTGGTGGGCTACAGTCCACTGGGTAGCAGAGTCAGACAGAACTGAAGCGACTGTGCACGCAGGCATGTGAAGACGGAGGACTGCTAGAGATGCATCTACAAGCCAAGAAACCTGACAGATTGCCCATAAAGGGAGGGAGAGATGAGACGGGATTATACCCTGTATAATCCTGCCCATGCCTTGAGGTTGGACCTCTAGCCACTGGAATTGTTAGACAGCACGTCCCCGCTGTGTTGAGCCATCCAGTTTTCGGAACTCGTTGGAGGAAACTCATACAAAGTACTTTAGAAACGGCTACTAACAGGAGCACCTTCCCAACTGGAGACGCTGTGTGAAGTGTTGGAGCAGCGTTGGTGGGCCTGAGTGCTCCTCTCCACCTCGGCGGCAGATCACTGTCCATTTGGCACTTCTCGTTAGTGGCTGTCGCATGGAACATAAGTCGTGTTCATAACGCTATGAAGAAACCTCTGGGTTCATGTTGAGAGGCCAAATTGCAGGCCCCTCTCCAACAGGACTTTTGAAAAGAACGTCTTTTTGAACCTTCTTTAGGTCCCTCGGTGAGACTCACCATATAGGAAAGAGGCGAGTCTGCAGAATGCGCACTGACGGTGAAGGAAGGCAGACACAAGGCAAAGGCGAGGCAGCAGCGACCTGGGTGGGAGCGCAGGATGACGCACATGAAATACTCTTTATAAAATGGATGGTGTTTCCTTTTGATTCATGCTTAAACTGGGGGCACAGTTTACACTTTGCATTTTGTCTCCTTACTAATGAGTCTGAGCACTAGCACAGAGAGCGTGCCCAAGTCTAAGAACGAGGCCATCACGCCTGCTTCCATGGTTAGAGTCGGCGTCTCTAGCCTTAAATTACAGCTCACACCTTCCTCCCGCATGAAGCTGGCGGGATTGCACGGTGCTATGCACTGCAGGACGGTTGGCCCTGTTTTTCATTTTTGTCTTGGTCAGAGAATGAACAGACCTTGTCATCAGCCCTTCCATTGATTTTTAGCTGAGCGTCTAGTCTTCACTGATTGACAGCATGGCTATTAATCACAGAAGCACTCAAAGCTGATGTAATTGAGGTATTTTGCTGATGACTGCTCTTTGAGTTCTAGCATTCCTTATGCTTAAAAATCGGAGAAGGCAATGGCACCCCACTCCAGTACTCTTGCCTGGAAAATCCCATGGATGGAGGAGCCTGGTAGGCTGCAGTCCATGGGGTCGCTAAGAATCGGACACGACTGAGCGACTCTTCTTTCATTTTTCACTTTCATGCATTGGAGAAGGAAATGGCAACCCACTCCAGTGTTCTTGCTTGGAGAATCCCAGGGACGGGGGAGCCTGGTGGGCTGCCATCTATGGGGTCGCACAGAGTCGGATACGACTGAAGCGACTTAGCAGCAGCAGCAGCATGCTTAAAAATCCTGCAAAAGTAATGTAAAACACACTGTTTTCCACTAGAATTTTGTTAGAAAAAAGGTACTATAAATACATGTAAAATATAAAAGTATAAAAATAAAAAAGCATAAAACTGAAGTAATTATTTAGATAATATAGGCAAAGAAATGCTACATCCAAGTCATTGAAATAGTACTTACAGTAGACTTTAAACTTTTCAAAACATTCATTTTTATTTTATTAACAGCTTAAGGAATACTTCATTTTTTATTCATTACATGATGGCTAAATGTTACCCACATTATTAATAAATCTCCTAATGACATCAGCACACCTAGTTTTATTTTATAAGGGACTTTACTCAGAAAGAATTGAAAAAATATGCCATCATTGAAAATGTACACTAAATTATTCTAATATGTAAACATGCTACTACATTTGTTATCTTCATAAAATCCAGCTCTGTTTTAAAGTCAGGAAAAAATTAAATGAAAATTTCTGTAATTAACTCACGTGATCAAGTTACAGGTTTTAATTCATATTCAGAATCTTCATTTGGAATTTAAGGCATTATCATTGCTGCAAATAGAAAGTATCTTAGAAATATTATGTGTAGATTAATATAAATAAAATCGTGAAGAATAAATCAGTTATGGGTTAAATTGTTTCCTCACAAAATGTGAAGTGCAAACCTCCACTACTGTAGCATATGTCCTCATTTGAAAATAGGCCCTAGCAGTCATAGTTAATTACACTCTAAGGACATCATACTGAAATAGAGGGGGGTCCCTCACCTGGTGTGACTGTGTCCTTATAAGTAGCCAGCATGTGGAGGTGGGGGCTTCCCAGGTGGCACTAAGGGTAAAGAGTCCACCTGCCAATGCAGGAGTCTTACTAGACACAGGTTCAGTCCCTGGGTCAGGAAGATCCCCTGGAGGAGGGCGTGGCAACCCACTCCAGTATTCTTGCCTGGAGAATCCCATGGGCAGAGGATCCTGGTGGGCTACAGTCCACTGGGTAGCAGAGTCAGACAGAACTGAAGCGACTGTGCACGCAGGCATGTGAAGACGGAGGACTGCTAGAGATGCATCTACAAGCCAAGAAACCTGACAGATTGCCCATAAAGGGAGGGAGAGATGAGACGGGATTATACCCTGTATAATCCTGCCCATGCCTTGAGGTTGGACCTCTAGCCACTGGAATTGTTAGACAGCACGTCCCCGCTGTGTTGAGCCATCCAGTTTTCGGAACTCGTTGGAGGAAACTCATACAAAGTACTTTAGAAACGGCTACTAACAGGAGCACCTTCCCAACTGGAGACGCTGTGTGAAGTGTTGGAGCAGCGTTGGTGGGCCTGAGTGCTCCTCTCCACCTCGGCGGCAGATCACTGTCCATTTGGCACTTCTCGTTAGTGGCTGTCGCATGGAACATAAGTCGTGTTCATAACGCTATGAAGAAACCTCTGGGTTCATGTTGAGAGGCCAAATTGCAGGCCCCTCTCCAACAGGACTTTTGAAAAGAACGTCTTTTTGAACCTTCTTTAGGTCCCTCGGTGAGACTCACCATATAGGAAAGAGGCGAGTCTGCAGAATGCGCACTGACGGTGAAGGAAGGCAGACACAAGGCAAAGGCGAGGCAGCAGCGACCTGGGTGGGAGCGCAGGATGACGCACCCCAGAGGACGACTCCCCGCCGGTTTCAGGCCCGCACACAGCTATCCCGCGAACAGGGGCATCCGAGGGAGGGAAACGGCGGGAGAAAAACACGGGGGCCTCCGTGTCCATCCAGGTGACTTAAAGCTTCACTCACTCTGCGCCTCTCCAGATTTCACTCCAGGTTCCAGTTTTATGTCCAGCTTTCACGCTTTGCAACATCTAACAAGTTGTAAATGAATATAGAATAGCATTATTTATTAAGTCAGTATTTCTCAAATGTGAGTGTCTGCCAAAATGAAAAGGAATTCCAAATGTTAGGGCCCTCGGCTGGTTGGCAGCAATAGAATAGATCCTTCTCTAACATCAGCAGATACAAAACACGGTCCTTCCCCTAAACTCCCTCCCGTGTGTTCCTCTCTCACCATCTCAGCGTTTTCCCTGCAGGGAGACGCCGATAATCAGTCACAAGTCCCTTCACTGCTGACCAGGGCGCAGCTAACACTACTCATCTCAGCACTGAGGCGGCCGCTGTCAGTTAGTCAAGGGTGGTGTGTGTGCACACGTGTGTGTGCGTGCGTGTGTGTGTGCATGTGTGTGCATGTGTGTGTGCATGTGTGTGCATGTTAGTATAAAGGGGATGCGGAGGCTCGCAATTGTAGATTCCTTCAGAAGTGAAAGGTACAGTGGCTAAGGATCTCAAGGACAAGAAAATATAGAAAAAGAACACTGTTTCATATGAAGTTGAGAGAAAATACAGTTTTACTTCCTCCAAAATACATGCTCTCTGTTAGTGCTAAAGAGCCTGCTGCCAATGCCAGAGATGTAAGAGCCGTGGGTTCGGTGGGTTCGATCCCTGGGTTGGGAAGAGCCCCTGGAGGAGGAAATGGCAGCCCACTCCAGTATTCTTACCTGAGGAACCCCATGGACAGAGGAGCCTGGCGTGCTACAGTCCGTGGGGTCGCAAAGAATCAGACATGACTGCACGGATGTTTTACTTGTTTACAGAAAGATTTTTGAGAGACTTCATGTAATCCGAGCACAGCTAAACCATCATTAGCAGGTGACACCAGCCTGCTTTCACAAGCGTGTTTAATATAGCATAACTGATGGATTTTGGTTCCAAAATAAGGAGCGCTTGTCTGTCTAGCACCTCTTCCTCCTTCGTCCTCCCTATCACACAGTCAGCTGCGAGCAGGCTGGCTTCCGGGGGTAGGTCCCCCAGACCGCTGCTCTTCTCTGTCAGCAAAGCTACTGGTGGTGTGTCAGGCCTCCGAGCTTGTTGCCTAAACAGATGTGGTCTGGGTGGGTACCAGTCCAATTTTCTCTTAATATTTCAATATGAAACTGGTTATTATGCAGGAATATGTGCAGAGAATTAAGTCCACTGAGCAAAATGAGGGTTTTGACTTAGAAATTCCACAAATTCTTTCAGCGCTTGAGTATAATCACAGAAAGTCATATATTTTTTAATTGAAGGATAATTGCTTTACAAAACTGTGTTGTTTTCTGTCAAACCTCAGTATGAATCAGCCATAGGTGTACATATATCCGCTCCCTTTTCACCCTCCCTCCCATCTCCTGCCCCACCCCACCCCTCTAGGTTGATACAGAGCCCCTGTCTGAGTTTCCTGAGCCATGCAGCGACTTCCCGTTGGCCGTCTATTTACACATGGTGACGTAAGCTTCCATGTGACTCTTTCCAGACATCTCACCCTCTCCTCCCCCCGCCCCAGGGCCACAAGTCTGTTCTCTATGTCTGTTTCTCCACTGCTGCCCACAGCAATCAGAGAAGAAAAAGAAATAAAAGGCATATATTTTTATCCCTATTTTTGAACTCTAGGCATACAAAAAGGAAACATTTCAACATGCAAGGAAAATTCAAGTAGAACTATTACAGCAAAGTGCCACCTTTGTTCAGATACCGCTTTCTGCACACAGTCCTGGCAACCTACCTCCTGGGCCCCATGCAAAACGGTGGGGCCCCACTCTAAAGACATTACTAAGAATATCAAGATGGCAATAGCAGAGCTTAAAAGCAAGTGTGGACCCTTTGAGGGGGGCCATGTGACTACCCAGGTCCTGCCCCTGTGAAGCCAGCTCTGTCTTCATGGTTAGACCTGCCATAGTTTGTGTTCATTCATCACTGCTGGATCTGGCATTTTTGTTTACCGATAATTTTGTCTCTTTTTTACCATATGATGGATGAACTGCTTTCCCCTTTTTTCACTCTTACTTGAAAGTGAGGGGGAAAAAAGTCAAATCCAATTTTTAATTTATTTACTGTTAATGAATGATGAGTTTCTTCCTAGACAGAAAGGACACTGAAAGTAAGTTTAGAATTCCATGGGTTACAAGAAAAAGAAGATATAAAAGACCTGAAAATGAATTATAAACAACTTAGACATATTTAATGTATAATACTATATTAAGCAGTAATTCAGAAATGACTTTAAATGATATGTTTATGTTATTTTTCACTTATTTACCATTCTTTTATCAGCATTGTCGAATAGAGAAACACTATCAGGAAGCAACAGTTAGAACTGGACATGGAACAACAGACTGGTTTCAAATAGGAAAAGGAGTATGTCAAGGCTGTATATTGTCACCCTGCTTATTTAACTTATATGCAGAGTACATCATGAGAAACACTGGGCTGGATGAAGCACAAGCTGGAATCAAGATTGCCGGGAGAAATATCAATAACCTCAGATATGCAGACGACACCACCCTTATGGCAGACAGTGAAGAATAATTAAAGAGCTTCTTGATGAAAGTGAAAGAGGAGATTGAAAAAGTTGGCTTAAAGCTCAACGTTCAGAAACTAAGATCATGGCATCCAGTCCCATCACTTCATGGGTAAACAGTGGAAACAGTGGCTGACTTTATTTTGAGGGGCTCCAGAATCACTGCAGATGGTGATTGCAGCCATGAAATTAAAAGATGTTTCATCCTTGGAAGGAAAGTTATAACCAACCTAGATAGCATATTAAAAAGCAGAGACATTACTTTGCCAACAAAGGTCCATCTGGTCAAGGCTATGGTTTTTCCAGTGGTCATGTATGGATGTGAGAGTTGGACTATAAAGAAAGCTGAGCACCGAAGAACTGATGCTTTTCAACTGGTGTTGGAGAAGACTCTTGAGAGTCTCTTGGACTGCAAGGAGATCCAACCAGTCCATCCTAAAGGAGATCAGTCCTGAATATTCATTGGAAGGACTGATGTTGAAACTGAAACTCCAATACTTTGGCCACCTGATGCAAAGAGCTGACTCATTTAAAAGACCCTGATGCTGGGAAAGATTGAAGGCAGGAGGAGAAGGGGATGACAGAGGATGAGATGGTTGGATGGCATCACCAACTCAATGGACATGAGTTTGGGTAAACTCCAGGAGTTGGTGACAGACAGGGAAGCCTGGCGTGCTGCAGTCCATGGGGTCACAAAGAGTGGGACACGACTGAGCAACAGAACTGAACTGGACTGATCCCCAGTTATTAAAAACATTAAAAACATGAAATTTCACAAATCAATTGTACTCTAATACCTCAGTTTTGTGCTGATTGATATGCAGTTATGGACTCCTTTACTATTTCATTCTAAAAATCCAGTTGCATGTAGAACCTATTAATTTTGATTTCTTTATCAAGAGCAAACAATTAACATCCAAATTACTTAAGCTGGCATGCATATGTTAACTTTTCTCGACAACCTTTTTGAGATATTTTACATGTCATAAATTTTACCCATTTGAGGTATACAATTCAGTGATTTTAGTAACTTTAGCAAGTAGAGCAACTATCATCAAAAATTAATTTTAGGGACTTCCCTGGTGGTCCAGTAGCTAAGACTCCATGATCCCGATGTAGGGGGCCTGGGTTCAATCCCTGGTCATGGAACTGGAGGCCACATGCTACAACTGAGAGTCCGTATGCCACAGCTAACAGAGCCCTCATGCCGCAAATCAGACCTAGTGCGCCCAAATAAATAAACACATTTAAAAACAATCAGTATTAGAATGCTTTCATTCTTCTAATAGGGCTTCCCTGGGGGCTCAGCTGGTAAAGAATCCGCCTGCAGTGCGGGAGACCGGGGTTCCATCCCTGGGTGGGGAAGATCCCCTGGGGTAGGGAAAGGCCGCCCACTCCAGTATTCTGGCCTGGAGAATATGATGGACTATATAGCCCATGGGGTCGCAAAGAGTCAGACAGGACTAAGCGATTTTCAGTTTCGCTTTCACATTCTTCTAACGACGTCCTCCATACCCACTTACAGCAAATCCCAATTTCCACCTGGAAACCACTAGCACCGGTCCTTCTTGAATTTAAAGACAGGATTGAATGGGTTTCCATCACAGTTTCTCTTTTTCAATAGAAGAGTAATTGCTAGCTATTTCTCTCAGGAAGTTTCATATGTTTAATGATCCTAAATGATTTTAGAACCCAAATGACAATAACTCATCAAGGACAAAACGTCTTCATACCACTTAAAGTCAATCTGCGGGCCTGGTTCATTCAGAGGCTCCAAACCGTGAAATGTGAGAGTTGCAGGTAAATGTTCCTTAGTGACATAGATCTTGACGTTCAGTCCTCGGGAACCGAAAGCAGACTTTATACCGTGGTTCTGCATAATAAGCGGGAAGCAGAGCTTAGTTAACAAGCAAACTTGCTTACCTGTAACAAGGCACCATATCCCCGGCAAAGGATCTACCAGGACCAGCCATTTTTGTTGAAACAAACAACCTAATTTTGCCATTTTTCTAGTGGCTTCCATTCTGGAGCTCAGGAGTTAAAAGTTGTTATTAAGCTGGCTCACAAAACCCTTACACCTGCCCTCCTACATTTACTGGCTTTAGCTGTCATGCACCTGATGGGGATCTGGAGTGTCTTTACCTGTCCCTCCAAACTGGAAGCTAAGATGTTGCACGCTGCACCTCCAGTCACTGAAGCATGGCCCATCATGTATGTGGGTCTTTTTCATATTGTGTCAACGTATAGCATATTAAGTCTGGCCTGTAGGCTACAGATCCCATTAATTTGCTATTTTGAGTGAGGCATAGAACAACACAGAACTTCCCAGCTGGCTCCAGGGGTAGAGAAGCTGCCTGCCATTGCAGGAGACCTAAGGGGACAGGCTCAGTGTCTGGGTGGGAAGATCCCCTGGAGGAGGGCAGGGCAAGCCACTCCAGTGTTCCCGCCTGGAGAATCCCAAGGACAGAGGAGCCTGGCGGGCTGCAGTCTATGGGGTCACAGAGAGTCGGACCAGACTGGAGAAACTTAGCGCCCCACACACAGAAGGAGAAAAGACTCTGTATCGTGCCCAGGCTGGTGAAGCTTCTGTAATATTTGGGCCTCAGAAATCCCATCATAATTACAGTGTTTATGAGAAATGAACTTGACTCTGGCAAGTTCAAACAGGATCATACCAGCAGAGATCCGTTAATGTTGGAGAAAAGTCTCCTGTTGCACACATAGCTTATGCTCCTTTAAAAGAACTGTGTCTGGCTTTCTCCTGGGACTGAATAGAGATCAAATGCATGTCTCCTCAGACTTTACATAACTATTGTCCGTCATGAACTAGTGATAAGCTCACCCCTACACCAGAATGCTGGGTATTCTCCACCGTGATTCCTAACTGTGTAGAAACGGTCTTTAAGAGGTCAGGCTTGAGCAGGTCCTCTGGAGCCCTACAGGAAGGTCGCAGGTGTGGAGCCTTCTAGCAAGGTCACAGGACAAAAATCTCCAGGATTAACAGCCCAGAATGAACTGCGGCCATGAGCCTCATGAGCTAGACTAACCAGTTGTTGACGCCACAATACTCACCCTGTTACCCACGAGAGCATCCTAACAGATCACCAAATACCTCCTTCCAGCAGAAATTTTCTGTGTCTCGAGGCTACAAAAATTGACTACTTGCTCGCAAAAGGGGTCAGCTCTCCCTTGAACTGGCCGTTGTGCAACACCACCTCCTGCTGTAAGAAGCTCCATTCTCCCGTCACACTGCCTCATCTCTGAAAATTCTTTTCCAACCCCCACACAGACTATGACAGGCCCCAAAGGCCCTAATACGTTTGCATGAACTGGAGCTTGAATGCTGACCAGCGGCCCCATGGAGGCTTCCATAAGAACAGTTGACTGAGGAATAAAAACCCAGGACCCTGCAGTTCATGACCCCTGGTGAGAACAGGACCGCTGCTTGGCTGCAGCCTTCTCGGAATGCCGCCTGAAAGATGCTGGCAGAGGCAGACCGCCCCAGCGGGCAGAATCCCCAGCTCTCACAGTCTCTTATTCACCGTGTGTGCATTGAGAGACAAAAGGGTTGTGGTCACATCATGAAACACCTGATGTAAGAAACTGGAGAAGAGGAAAAGGAAAGAGTGAAAAGTCACAGAGATTATAACCAAAATCGATCGTATGATGAAAGAATAGCAACTTAATATCTTGTGAACCACACACGCATACTTCTAAGTGTTTACCCCATTATTATGCTAATCTGTGAAGAAATACTATCTCTAATTTCTGCAAATGAACAGAATCTAGTTTTCAAAGTTTTACTTTGGCAAAGACTGTGCATCTAACTATTTAATTTTATTTCAAGCACGTAAAGAAAAGATTGCTATAGATGTATGGCGGCAGTATTAAGAAGTTCAGTCTTACTGGATGCTTGGGGCTGGTGCACTGAGACGACCCAGAGGGATGGTACGGGGAGGGAGGAGGGAGAGGGGTTCAGAATGGGGAACACGTGTATACCTGTGGCAGATTCATATTGATGTATGGCAAAACCAATACAATATTGTAAGGTAATTAACCTCCAATTAAAACAAATAAATTTATAGTTAAAAAATAATGCTACTGCTAAGTCACTTCAGTAGTGTCCAACTCTGTGCGATCCCATAGACAGAAACCTACCAGGCTACCCTATCCTTGGGATTCTCCAGGCAAGAACACTGGAGTGGGTTGCCATTTCCTTCTCCAATGCATGAAAGTGAAAAGTGAAAAGGAAGTTGCTCAGTCGTGTCCAAATTTTAGTGACCCCATGGACTACAGCCTACCAGGCTCCTCTATCCATGGGGTTTTCCAGGCAAGAGTACTGGAGTGGGGTGCCATTAAAAAATAATAATAAAAATTTTAAAGAAAGAAGTTCAGTCTAGACTTAGAAAAACTTCTTTTAAGGTCTTAATTTAGGGGCCAATATAAGGCCACAGGGCTTGAAAAGGTCAGTTTTTATTCCAATCCCAAAGAAAGGCAATGCCAAAGAATGCTCAAACTACCACACAATTGCACTCATCTCACACACTAGCAAAGTAATGCTCAAAATTCTCCAAGTCAGGCTTCAACAGTATGCAAACCATGAACTTCCAGATGTTCCAGGTAGATTTAGAAAAGGCAGAGGAACCAGAGATCAAGTTGCCAACATCCACTTGGTCATTGAAAAAGCACAAGAGTTCCAGAAAAATATCTACTTCTGCCTTATTGACTATGCCAAAGCCTTTAACTGTGTGGATCACAACAAACTGTAGAAAATTCTGAAAGGGATGGGAATACCAGACCGCCTGACCTGCCTCCTGAGAAATGT
>SJYC01122584.1:0-25435 GCA_006408675.1 Madoqua kirkii | reverse complement strand
ATCCATGCAATGGTGATTATTTCATTAATCATTCATTCCTTTATCTATTTGTTGCAGTCAAATATTAGCTCTCATTACAAAATGGATAGGCAGAATAATTAATTTAGATTTTTAGTTAAGTAATTTGGCCTTTTTGAACAGGCAAAAATTAATTAAATGTCACTTCTGGCTTAAAGCAGATTCTGCGCTGACTTCTAGGCCCTTCGCAGTCTTTTGTGGATGAAGATCCTTAGTCCTCAGGGTTTAGCCCTTAAGACATGCCTGGCTGCAGGAAACCAGACTCATAGCCTCGGGATTGTGGACAGTTTCCTCACCGCCCTGGGGCTCTGACTATTCTCCCTCTGTTCCTTTCTGTGCTCTGGTCACTGGGCAAGGCCCTCGTCTCCAAGCACTCTCTCCTCGACTGCGGGCTCAGCGCCTGGTGACTGACACCCACAGTCTGCCTCCTCAGCTTGGAGAAGAGTCCAGCGCAGCCTCCCGCCACAGGGGTCTGTGTTTCTCTGAATTGCACAAGCAGCACAGGCTCTGTCCCTCTCTGTGGTCACCTTACTCCCTCAGGCAAGTGTCCCCTGAGTCGCCTGTGAGGCCTCACCCCAGGATAAATCAACAGTGTCACCTACACATGGGCATGTGCCATCTGCCTCGACAAGGATTAAATCAGGTGCCGCTGCAGTCGCTGACCTTCGACACCGCCGTGGATGTGAGAGTTGGACCATAAAGAAAACTGAGCACCGAAGCATTGGTGCTTTTGAACTGTGGTGCTGGAGAAGACTCTCGAGAGTTCCTTGGACTGCAAGGAGGTCAAACCAGTTCATCCTAAAGGAAATCAGTTCTGAATATTCATTGGAAGGACTGACGCTGAAGCTGAAGCTCCAGTACTTTGGCCACCTGATGTGAAGAACTGACTCACTGGAAAAGACTCTGACGCTGGGACAGATTGAAGACAGGAGGAGAAGGGGACAACAGAGGATGAGATGGTTGGATGGCATCACCAGCTCAATGGATATGAATTTGAGCAAGCTCCAAGAGTTGGTGGTGGACAGGGAGGCCAGACTTGCTGCAGTCTATGGGGTCACAAAGCATCGGACGTGACTGAGCGACTGGACTGAGAACCAAGGAAGGAGGTCAGGGTGGAGAGCAGAAATGAGACTCTCTGTGCTCAGGAAAGCCTTGCAGGATGGGTCTTCAGGAGTTAGCCATTATCAGGAGCTGATAGCAGGTTTTCTGAGCCCCTTTCTTACAACTCCTCATATCTAGAAAAGCATGAAGCTCCTTCACGATGATGACTGCTCCTCAGGACTAGTGAAGGCTTAACTAATCTAGTAGAAACTTCTGGAAAAATAAACACACGATTGTGTGTATTCAACCTTCACCGAAATCACAGATATCGACCTTTCCCCCTCCTCTTTGGAGCAGTCTGTCTCGGAATGATGTGAGGTGCTGTCTCCCAGGCCGCAGTCCTCATTTTGCCCCAAATAAAACTCGAAACTCTCGCATTGAAATTTTTTTTTTTTTTTGGTAAGTAGGCAGCATAGACCCAGGGGCGGAAGCTCCAGCCCCTTGCCTGTGGCACAGGGCCTCATATTTCCTGGGGCTCCAACCTCCTGTCCCTTTGCAACCTGGGGGGAAGCTGCTATTCAGCACCCTAACTGGGATCTTGGGGTTGTCCCTGATGGTATCACTTCCTCCCTGCAGGGATCAGGATACGGGCTGCTTCCACCTCCCCCCTCCTGGATTCCTTCCAAGCCCCCAGGCTTTTCTTTTATCCCATCCGTGTCCCACCCACCACCTCCGGACTAGGCAGAAGAACTTGCTTCCACCCTATTGCAAGGGCAGGTAGCACTAGACTTCCTGATGGAAACAGGGAAAGCAAAGGGCAGTCTTTAACCACCTGATAAATGGGCTTGCCCAGAGAATTGTTTTGCTGCGAAGTTCTATTCTTCACAGCGACAGCCTGCATTTGTATTCCTTCTGTAACGCTACTAATCTCCGCAGGCAAATGAACCGCCTGGGGCAATGAGGCCTCAAATCATGCATTAGTAAAGACATTTCAGGGAGACACATTAATACGTCTGGTTTTTTTTTCCCCCCCTCTGTTGAATAACTTGTATTGAAAATTCTTTGTGGGTCAGTACCAGGTTAGGAAAGATCATACTCAAGGTGAAGAGAAAAGAACAGTGGGACAAAAAGTGGATTTAACTCTAAAACACAGGAGAAATATCTGTAAAATCAGAGGGCTGAGAAGCCTGCAGGCCAAAAACGGAAGCAAAACTTCTAAACCAGGGTTCATCAAAAATAGACTTTATTTTCTCAGATTCATGAGGTATTCATTTAAAAAAACTAGTAAACACTCATCTCTGAATTGGAAATTCTGAATCTATGAATTTGAGTTACAATTAAGATTCAATTTTGGGAAAGGAAAGTTCTGTAAATGGTTGTAATGAATTGCTTAAAGGTGAAAAGTTCAGAGTCTACAAGAAACACACACAGTGACACATACTCACACACTCACACACACATTCGCACACACACATACTCAGACACACACAATCACACATACACACTCAGACACACACATATAATCATACACAGAAACACTCAAGACACTCAGACACACTCACATGCACATAATCACTCACAAACACACTCTCATACAGACACACACATTTCTCCATTGCACCCCCACTTCTGAAATGACCCTCTGTGTGAGAGAAGGCAGTTTTTGCAGGCACCAAGGCAAAATGTTCCTACAGATTCTTAGAAAATCTTTTACTACGTAACAACTGTGACTGACGCTGCTGAATGGTACATGTGAAAGTTAAAAGAGTGGACCCCAAGATTTCTTACCTCATGGAAAAAAGCATTTTCCTCTTTCCTTTCTTTTTATATCTGTGTGGGGTGACATATGTTAACTGGGCCTATTGTGGTAATTACTGCACAACACATGTGAGTCCAACCACCGTCCTGCACACTTTAAAGTCAGGTGGTGCCTGGTCAGTCGCCTCTCAGTGACTCTCCGGGAGGGGAAACCATCTCTGAAGCGGCGGGCAGATCTTTGTTTCGGCAGCGCTATATGCCGCTTGCATGTGCTGTGCCAAAGAACACAGTTAAAAGCCAGAACGTTCTGGACGCCTCTATCCCTCGAGCAAAACTTTTGCTACTGCCACGTTTTAAAATCGGTCCTTCCTTTCTCCCCAGTTGCCTGGCTCTCCCCTGGCCTCTCCAGCGGGTGCAGAGCATTGGACGCTGGGCACACAGACTGCCGCGCGCTGAGAGCGCAGAGCACAGCCAGGCTGTGGAAGGCGTGATATGAGAGAGTCCCGAAAAGAAGTTCAGTAAGTTTCACATTGACTGCTTCCTGACATGCGAATGTTTGAGATATTTGGAATTAAAGAGAATATATTACTAAAATTGATCTCACCTTCTTCCTCACTTTTTAAATGTGGCAATCAGAAAATTTTAAATTATACCTGCCCCTCATTTCCAGCATTCCTTTTATTTCTGTTGGATCGTATTGCTATGGTATCGTAATCCATCTAATTATGCTTATTTGAAGAAAAGTTATGCTTTTCCTAGAATGTGTTAGTGACATCTATATGTAAAAAAGAAAAAGCTTTACTGACACCTAAATAAAACAATCAAGCAATATGTTCTGAGAAATAGCTTATTCAGTGTTTTGGAAAAGAAATGTGCATTAAAATTCAATCTGGATAATTAAAAATTTCTCTAGGTTTAGAAAGCATGATTTTTAAAATTATTTTAATGTCTTGACACAGATATAGGTACATATAAATGCACGTGATTACATTAATAATCAAATCCCGTACTTTTTAAATGCTTTTATGCTTAACTGTCCCTTTTCCCATCTTGGATTCTCCATTCTCATCTCCACAGCAGGCTAACAAAATAAGCAATCTAATCTGCAGCCTTCCTATATTTCCACACTCAGGTAATCATATGATGTATACACCTGCATGGGCCCATAGGCGTGACGTGCTTGCTCGGTCGCTCAGTCGTGTCCGACCCTTTGCGCCCCGTGGACTGTAGCCGCCAGGCTCCTCTGTCCATGGGGTCCTCCAGGGAAGAGCACTGGAGTGGGTTGCCATTTCCTCCTCCAGGGGATCTTCCCAACGCAGGGACTGAACCTGCATCTCCAGCATCTCCTACACTGGCTGGATGAGCCACCTGAGAAGACACCTGTGAATATGTGTGTAAATGTATTAGCCATTTTTGCTTTGCAAAAAAGTAAGTTCCTATCATGCACATTTTTCTAAATCTTTCCCTTTTCACTTACAGCTCTTTGTTGGCACCACTCCAAGTCTGCTTGTAACGTTTTAACTTATTGTTTTCAGTGTCTGCAGAGTATTCCAAGATGTGAGTTCAGTGTAATATATTCAGCTACCTCTCTGTTGATGGGCAGTTCTTTGTTTTCAGGTTTTATTTCTGTTTGCTTGCTTTCAGTCATTACAAGCAAGACTTTCATAAACACCCTCATACATATTTCAGATTGCAAGGAGTCACTGTTGTCAAGTTTTGTACAAAACACACACACATATCATAAAATGTTATAAAATAAATATTGCTGGTTTGCTTTTACGTGTGATATGCTGTGTCATATTCTTTGATAATGGTAAGAATAAATGAATCCCATGCAGGGAGGAGACGCTTGCTCCCTCCATGCCTTGCCAGTGTGCTGAGCATGAAATAATACACTCTGCTCCTTTTAATCACTGATGCCACACACTAGTAATACCAGCCATATTTTTTTAGTTTTCAAGTTGGCCATTATATTTGCTCTTGTATCAATTGACAATTTAAAGCAGCATCCTTCCATAGAACTTTCTACCATAGTAGATATTCTTTTGAAATGTAGAACTGTGTGGTGTTGGAGAAGACTCTTGAGAGTCCCTTGGACAGCAAGCGGATCCAACCAGTCCATTCTAAAGGAGATCAACCCTGGGATTTCTTTGAAAGGAATGATGCTGAAGCTGAAACTCCAGTACTTTGGCCACCTTATGCGAAGAGTTGACTCATTGGAAAAGACTTTGATGTTGGGAGGGATTGGGGGCAGGAGGAGAAGGGGACAACAGAGAATGAGATGGCTGGATGGCATCACCAACCCGATGGGCATGAGTCTGAGTGAACTCAGGCTGAGTTGGTGATGGACAGGGAGGCCTGGCGTGCTGCGATTCCTGGGGTTGCAAAGAGTTGGACACGACTGAGCAACTGAACTGAACTGAGTGTCACTGAGAAACTGAATTTAAATTTCAGTTTAAGTGACCACACTTGTCCTCTGGTTATCATAGTGGACCCTGAAGATTTAAATCCTTATCAAATTTTCTATTTTTTCTTTATCTTATAATTATCAAACAGCACTTTCCATATTATAGAAATTAAACCCATTTATCACCAATGGGCTTCCCTGGTGGCTCACCAGTAAGGAAACTGCCCGCAGTGCAGGAGACACGGGTTGGATCCTTGAGTCGGGAAGATCCCCTGGAGAAGGAAATGGCAAGTCGCTCTAGTATTCTTGTCTGGAGAATTCCACGGACAGAGGAGCCTGGCTACAGTCTATGAGGTCCAAAAGAGTTGCTTGTGACTGAAGCAACTAACATTTTCACTTTTTAAAAAATCATTTATATTATATTTCTTTACATCTAGCTTTTGGATACATATTTTGTCTTTTTAAAGTAGGTAGATATTGCCAAATTTCATACATAGATACGTCTTTTAAATTTTCTCAATAAATTTGGTATGTATTCATGATTTTATAGTATGTTTAACAAGTAGGATGAGAGAAAGAGAAAGTACCTTGAACAGCGCCTTTTGCTTAACTATATAAAGTATATTCTAAAACTTTTCTGCATTTTAATATTTGCTACTTAACAAATGCCATAGTTTTCAGATGGCTTCTTGCTTTCTCCTTCTGTTACTAAAAATGGACCTTATGTGCTCACTTTGGTAGTTTGTGGGAAAGTCCTTCTACTAAAGCTGTTAATCACCTGCTGGGGTTTTAGATGAAGCAATGTAACTGTAATACAGATATTCAACGTGTATTAACACTTTATAATGTCTTCTTGACACTTTCTCATTTGTTAGAATATATTGGATCCCCAAAAACTTGGTTTCATTGTTCTAAAAATTGAACTACCACGGAAACTAGAAACTCATGGGCACCAGATTGCTGAATATTAAGTTGAGAGTATATGATATTTAAAAAGACAACCTGAAACTTACACAATTGACTAGAAATCTTTCCTATGGGACTATGATGCCTGGATGAAGGTAAGTAAGATGAAAGCAGAATGGATTCTGATTTAATCTCTTTTCTCACATACGGTAAATTTATGCGTGTCACTCAGTTAAGGAAAAGTTATATTTTTATTGCATAGAAGAAGCAATAAAAATAGGGCAGTTGTAGTTTTTTTTCACACCAAGAAAATTGTGAATGTTTTCGCATATGTCACCAAGATTTTACTTGTGCAGAAGACACAATATTGCAAATTTTCTTGAGGGTGCAATGCACTGTTGATTCAACAGACGTTCTCCTTGTACCGTGTCACCAGAAAATGTTTCTTCATTTATTTTTGAGTCAATGTATTCACATTTATCTCACATTGCACTGTTGTTTCAATGTTTAAAATATATTTTTAAATGAATTCTTGCTAATTGAAGAAAATTTGGAAAACCCCAAAATAACAGAGTAAGAATTGAAAACTAATAGACAGGGCAATGTTCAGAAAAGACATGGAGAGTGAAATCAGCTTAACTACAACTTCAAATCAGAGAGACACATTTTCATGAAATGAAATTATACCATGTAAACCATCTTGCAAATACCAGTCAATTATGTAATGTATCATTGGCGACACAGGTGTGCTTTCCACACGGTATTTTAATCCTGGGAAAAACCAGAAATGTCGAAGCATTATTCTTTTGTCATCCGCGGTGACAAAGCGGGGATCCCACTCAGGTCCGCAGGGCAGCAGTGACTTCAGTTTATTAAAGCTGAGCATTAGGTGTCCTGGAGGAACGTGGATTGCAGACAAAAATAGGTAAAAATGCCATTTACTTGGAGAAACTGGTTGTTTCTGTGACCTTTACTACTAAGTCCACTATTGAAATTTTTTGAGGTTCTTTTCAGAGGGAAACATAACCTCAAATATTTGTATATGTGTCTGCATCAGAAGTTAATATATTTGAACTTCAAGACCCCACTTGGACAATTTCCCTCCAAGTCTCTGTACCAGTGCTTTAATTTCTAACTCTATGGTGCTTTTTCCCCTCTTGAAGTTGGCTATCCAGATTATTGAGGTATGAGCTTTGGGGCCCATAAACCTTGGCTCAAGAATCAGACATGACTGAAGTGACTTAGCAGCAGCAGCAGCCATCTTTAGAATCAATTAAACGTGTTTTATCCTTAGAAAACATGCTATCAATAAAAAGTAACTTGTAAAATATGAAGATATTAACTTTCTCTGATTCCAGCTGTATAAAAGTGTGTCAAGTTGCGAACTTACAGTGTTCTCTTACTAAACTTGCCTCTCCTGTCCAAACTCCCTTTCCCCTCTTTCAGTCTCTATTGATCCATAACAGAGCAACTGTCTCAGACATCTGACACCTTCACATATGTTTAACTTTAATGGATTTAATGCTCCATAGTTTTTAGATGGATACATGACATATTGAGGGAGTAGGCAAAGATTTTAGTAAAGAAATGGAAGTTCACACTGGAACAAGATTCTACATTGGTTGAAATGAATTGTAAATTGATATAGTTTCCGACTTCATGAAATTGTTGCCCAATTCCATCAAGAAGATGGAATAACCACCTTCTTCCTGCAATAAAGGTTTTGGTGCTTTATCTGTGTTTCTTTATCCACAAATTAATACACGTGCACTCATACACGATTGTGGGATATTTCCTGAATCATGAACAGGCATAATACATATACAGTTTTGCTTTTCCCTAAGCACAAGTTAAAGAATCTTGTAGGAGGTTTTAATAAATTCAAGTATATTATCCTCTAGTTCTTCTGGCAAACAGATGGAATACTAATATTTTATTGCTTCCTTGTCAAAGGTCAGCCTTTTCCTACCACATTTTTCCATTTATTGATTTTATCATTAGTGCTATCTCTAATTCTCTAGTGCAGTTTTGATGGTTTCAGTAATCCTGATTCTCTGGACACTTGTTATCTATTTTGTCAGATTATAAATTCTTACCCTCTGTTACTTTTAGAAGTGAGTGCCAGTGAGTTGCCTATTACTGACGTTGATTTATTGGTTCCATAATCCTGAGGACTTAAAATAGAAATCGTTAGCCAAATAATACATGCAAAGTTAATTCTTAGGAGGTGGCTTGGTATGATAGGAAAAATCTACATTGTAAATAGATTAAATTCTTGCTCTGCTCTTTACTTAACCCTGAGCAAGTTACTTAATTTTCATAGTTTTAATTTCCCGTCCGTAAATGGGAAGGATCATGCCAGCCTCCACCAGCCCCTTCATCTTCACTCTCTTTCTGGAGACCATGTAGGAAGTTAGAGCATCCGCTCCAGCATCACGTGCGTGGACCTGCTGCTCAGTCTCCCAGCTGATATGACTTCCGGCTACAGTGGACCATTCCCCACATCACCATCCTACTCTTTCCCTTTCCACCTCTCAGAACACCTACCCGCCTCGAATCCACATGCACGCCCCCGCTTGTTTATCCAGAATATTAGGGAAGGAATATTTTTGGTAATCTTGCCAAGGGCCTGGCATTTACTAAACTGTCAACAGTAATATTGTCATGCTATCAGTCTTTTTATTCTTTCAGTAGTTTTCCATGTTAGTTAAGTTGAATCCCACATATCATTTCCAAATTTGAAGTGGAAACAGTGATATGGTTTTAAGATTAAATTAAAGTCACAAATTCTCTTTCCCGTCAAAAATTGCTGTGGTTCTGGCAAGACACGGGAATGGTGCTTTCATCCCAGCCACTGGGAAGAGGCTCTGCAGTGGGTCCTTCAGCCTCCAGCCTCCTCCCACATTTTGTTGTAACATCCACGGAAGCCAGTGAAACTGCAAAATGGCAAAAATTATCGCAACCTATCACCAATGACCAGATGCACTCTAAATGTCAGTAATTCTAAGAGAGACAAACGTATTAATGCCTGGAAATTCCATAATAAAATGCAAATACCTTGAATATTTAATTTTCAATATCTTCTTCTGAATGCAAATGTTAAGCCAAAAGGAGCAAAATGGGTGACAAAACCAAATGGGACATTAAGTGAATTACTGATTTTATCTCACCAAATATCTCCTACAAAAACTTTACTCCTCTTATGATCACAGATGCCTAGAAATAAACAAGTGCCATTTTCTTCATTTATTAGCTTCAAGCGTCTATGCTCTGTAACACTCAATGCTCGTCAATTTATTTATTAATGTATTTGAGGGATCTGTTCTTACAAGTCTGGGCACATCTCTGTGAGGCTGTTTTATTGCCAGTTTCAGTATTTACACATATAGGAACACTGACACCAAATTAACTTCATTTCAAACCTTCAGGTTACCATTGTGTTTATCAATACCATAACGCAGCAATAGTCATAGGGCCATTTTCCTAGGCTGCAGCTTAAACCATTAAAATACAAAAGGAGACCATAGGGCAGTAGGTCCACAGCTGTTGTTTAAACAGAGCAAGAAATCACATTAGCAATCAGAACAGCTGAACAGCTAGGAATGGTTCCGAGATATATTTAAACACTTCTTTAAATACCCCATGCCTTGGAAAGTGATAAAAGATAGCTTAAACAAAAGAGGAATTAAAAGAACATTGAAGTCTGAATATAGACGATCACAGGGACGAAACATACACACCTCGGTTTTCATTTTGTAAACAGAATATCCAGTGAAGTTTTAACATGGGCACATAAAGTGAAATGAAACTCAGTCTGTGGCTCTACAACTAAACGTCCACATGAATTTTAACCCGTGGAAATGCACATCTTTTTCACTCAAAGGACTGAATCTGTCCTGGTAGTGGGGTGATACCCAAAGCAAGCACAAGACTCAGAAAGAAGTGGAAATGGTTTCTTGTCTTTGCTATCTTGTGGCTCAACTGGCACCTGCTGGGCTATCCATTGGCATCCTTTTGGCTTTGGTTGTTCATCATTCAGGATTCAGGGGCCTGTGGGCCCTGTGACTTCTCTGCCCTTGAGAAGAGCGGGATGACTTAGTGCTTCCATGCCACACCGCACCCCGCACTGTCCACCCACCTGGGGCCCTTGTATTGCTCCGTCCTGCCTCATCGGGGTCCTTCAGCCACTCAGTTGTATCTGACTCTCTGTGACCCCATGGACTGCAGCACGCCAGCCTCCCCTGTCCTTCCCTACCTCCTGGAGTCTGCTCAAACTCATATCCATTGAGTCGGTGATACTATCTGACCATCTCACCCTCTGGCGTCCCTTCTCTTTTAGACTTTAAGCTTTCCCAGCATCGGGGCCTTTTCCAACGAGTTGGTTCTTCCCATCAGGTGGCCAAACTATTGGACCTTCAGCATCAGCATCAGTCCTTCCAATGAATATTCAGGACTGATTTTCCTTAGGATAGACTGGTTGGATCTCCTTTCTGTCCAAGGGACTCTCAAGAATCTTCTCCAGCATCACAGTTTGAAAGCAACAATTTTTTGGCACTCAGCCTTCTTTATGGTTCGATTCTCACATCTATACATGATTACTGGAAAGATCTAGCTTTGCCAATACAGACCTTGGTTAGCAAAGTGATGTCTCTGCTTTGTAATATGCTCTCTAGGTTGTCGTATGCCATTTCCTTCTCCAATGCCTTAGATTTTTAGCCTTTAAAATGAATAGCTAGCTCTTGAAGGTCACGGTAGAAAAACAGAGATAGGGACAAAGCAGGAATTAGGTTACTCGACCTACATGCTGCTGCTGCTGCTAAGTCGCTTCAGTTGTATCCGACTCTGTACGACCCCATAGACAGCCTCCTACCAGGCTCCGGGATTCTCCAGGCAAGAACACTGGAGTGGGTTGCAATTTCCTTCTCCAGTGCATGAGTGGGGTACCATTGCCTTCTGCAACTCGACATACATAGTTGACTGTATAAAAAGTATAAGTCAGTAATGCCACTTTCACTTACTGAATAAAAATTTAAAAAAAAATCGAGCCTTAAGCCAAGCTCCCAAGTTGGAGACAAGGTGCTCCTGGTTCTTGGAATTTAATGAATTCAGTCTCTCGAAAAACTTGTTCATATTTATGATATTATTTTTGTTTTTTTCTCTTTTGCCTGATTGCCTTTTTTAAATGTTTGGTCCTAAAATAACTTAAATTCTTTGGACTTTTTTTGTTTTGACATTCTCATTTTGCAGCTGCTGAGTATTGAATTGTCTCAGCCAGCTGAGGGTGTCTAAACTGTGTGTTACAACAGCCTTACTTAACTAGACTCTGTAACTGTTCTGCTAAAATATTAAATTTGCATGAGATAATAATTAACACTGATGCAAAACTGAAATAAGTGATAAGTGTGACAGAAAAAAATCTTGGTTCTCAGGAGTGACCTTTGTTTCAAACACCTTGGTTTTCCACCAAGAACATATGGATGTCAGGTCAGATATCTTAAATCTTGATTCTTGGTTTGAAAAAATATAGGCCACCTATCCATAGGTATTGGGTATGTTTGTATGTTAATTTACCCTGCTGCTGCTGCTGCTGCTAAGTCGCTTCAGTCGTGTCCAACTCTGTGAAACCCCATAGACGGCAGCCGGCCAGGCTCCCCCGTCCCTGGGATTGTCCAGGCAAGAACACTGGAGTGGGTTGCCATTTCCTTCTCCAGTGCATGAAAGTGAAAAGTGAAAGTGAAGTCAGTCAGTCGTGTCCAACTCTTAGTGACCCCATGGACTGCAGCCCACCAGGCTCCTCCATCCATGGGATTTTCCAGGCCAGAGTACTGGAGTGGGCTGCCATTGCCTTCTCCAATTTACCCTAGGAAGGCATATAATTCAAAATTCATTTTACTCTAGACATTAACATATAAAATTAAAATACGAAACCTCGAATTACCGTCCAAACATTCCAGAGAAACGTACTTAAGTATCTTTTCATACATCTAAGAGTCTGGATAAAAAACGAAAAATTCAGTTTCCTGCTCATTTGAGAAACTGTGACGAGGTGGATGCAGTCTAAGCTGCGCTTCTTCGGAGTGGCGCCTGGCCCCCTTCTTCCTTTGCTGTCCAGCTACTGGGAGTGCAGCAGATGTCAGAGCCCTTGGTAGGTGCTGAGGATACAACATGCTAAGTACAGAAGACACAGAAGCATTGACTCTTCCTCCCACAGAATCCAGATCATCATTATTATTTTCAAACCCCAGAATTGATTAGATGGTTCCTGCTACTTAGAAATTACCCACAGAGCCTACCAGCAAACTTTCAGGGGTGGACTTTGGCTAGTTTGCACCCATGCAGAAGCAATCTAGAGAACATTACATTGTTATATACTCTAGCTGAGCTAACAATGCAGACAGGAACTCAAATATCACAAATATTTGTTAAAATGATGGCCTGGGATTCTCTTTGAAACTTGTGCTAATTCACCAAAATCACAGAAGTCACAATTGTTTCATTTTCTCAGATAATTCAATCAGAAAACATTTCCAGATTTTCAAGATTTCAGTGTTGTCATTCTAAATAAAGCTTGCTTTTATCTTCCAAGAATTTTACCCTCTTATCTTCTGCTCAAGTAATAGGCATGTCTGCCGATCAAGCGTTTCCAGCTTTTGGGGAGCAGTCAGTGACAGGTTTTGTCTGATATGAACTGAGGAAAGAAACCAAAAGAACTAATAGCTGAAACAACGAGGGTTTAAAAAACAGCCATCAAATATGACCTTTCTGAAGACTAATAAACAATTCTGCAGCCATACAATGGAGGAGAGAAATGTGAGCTTTGCTTTTTTATTTACAGGCATCACTGCATGAACTGTGCCTATTCATTATACTGATTGAATGTGAGGTAACATTAATGATTTATTTTTCTTAGAGAATTAAAAATTATTATATAAAACCTTATGCTGAATAACTACAGTAGACACATCTTTTATTTCTCAGCTGATTCTATGATTAGTTAGAAGTCTTCACATTCTCCCTGGCGTTGTTGCACTTACTGTTTGCTCCCAAATCACAATTATAAAATGGTTGGCAAAGAAGAAAGCTGGAGCTGTTAAGAGTTACAGAAGGAGGCTGTGGCAGGCTGAAGTCACTAGTAAGCACCAAGGGAATTAGAAAACTTTTCTGTATCACTCTAAATTCTTGACAGCTATGCAAAAGTAGGGTTAAATGGTTTGTTGCTACATTAGGAACACATATCTGCTGTTTATGGAAATAAAAACAAAGGGGAACAGTCTTATTTTTGTTCTTGTTCATAGTGCCAGATTGCTTTTTAAAAAGATTGCACCTATATGCACTATTCACAACTATTGTTATATTCTTTCTAAAAATAAATAGCTGTTATTACAAAATCAGAACGTTAATTTCAGAAACATTTAAAAATGCATATCAGCAAAATACAGAAAAAAATTTAAATAACCAAGGCTTCCCTGATAGCTCAGCTGGTAAAGAATCTGCCTGCAATGCCAGAGACCCCAGTTTGATTCCTGGGTTGGAAAGATCCGCTGGAGAAGGGTTAGGCTCCCCACTCCAGGATTCTTATGCTTTCCTGGCGGCTTGGCTGGTATCTGCCTGCAATGCGGGAGACCTGGGTTCCATCCTTGGGTTGGGAAGATCCCCTGGAGAAGGGAATGGCTACCACTCCAGTGTTCTGGCCTGTATAGTCCGTGGTGTCACAAGGAGTCGACTCCACTGAGCGGCTTTCACTTCACTCTCCGTAACAATGAAATGGTCATTGTTAACCTCCTGGTATGCGGCTTCCTGGATGGCACAGTGGCAAAGAATCCACCTGCCAATGCAAGAAACCCAAGAAAGATGGGTTCAAGCCTTGAGTCAGGGAAGTCCCCTGGAGAAGGAACTGCAGCCCACTCCAGGATTTCCTGCCTGGAAAATTCAATGGACAGAGAAGACTGGAGGGCTACAGTCCATGGGATTGCAAAGAGTTGGACATGACAAAGTGACTAAGCACACACACGCACAATCTCCTGGTATATTTATTTCCAGGCAGAGGAGAAACAGTTCCTAAGAGGGAGAACTCTGCAGTCAGGCTGTTGGGGTGAAAATTCCAGCTCCACTTGTAAAGATACCCAGTCCTTCTTATTTGTGCCTCTGTTTCCTTGCTGCTGAAATGGGCATAATAACAGTATCTAACTACAGAGCAGTTTCCAGGGTAGAGTAGTTATTAAATATGACATAATTAAGGCACAAAGGCCCAGAATAAGTGTCAGTCAAAAATGCCGTTACATCACAGTATCTTCAGAAGAAAGGAGATGAGTTTTTGTTGTGAGCAGACCAGCCTGGGTCAAAACCCTCTCTTATTTAGGAATATGGAATAAACACTCTGGTCAGAAAAGCTTCTTCACTCTGACCTTTTGGGGCTGAGGGGATGGTCCAGCAGGGGCTGAGCACAGTAAATGCTGGTCTCCTGACCTCACGGGGTTTCAACAACACAGATACAACTGAATACTCTGACCAAGACTTGCCAGACTCCCCGTGTGCATTTCCAGCACGTTCCCTGCGGGGCCCTCTTCTCTGATGTCCTCATGCCCTCCCACTATTATGCTCCCAGCCCCTCCCCAGGGCCTGCAGCCTGCTTCGCTCTGTTGGGTTTTGCTCTTGCGCTGGTTTGGGAATGTGTCTCCAGACACAAGTCAGGGCACCTGGGAGATTCCCCCATCTGTCTCCATTCTGCCCGCTCTCCAGGGTCTGCAAAGAGCCTTTCTTTCATATCTTGTCCAGTTTTCCAGTTGTTCACAGGGAGAAAATAAGTCTGCTGCCACCATGGAATGAAATGGGAATCTCACATATGGTTTTACCCATTCAAAAAAAGTCACAAGAATATATTAGAAATTACTCCACATCAGTCACTTATAAAAATCTATTTACTTTTGCTATAATTTAATGATCACTAAAAAAAATTTTATCCGAATTTGTCCTGTGTGTCTGAAAGCCACATGAGGTTTAAAGCCCGAGCTTGCCCTTAATTTCCTTATAGCATCTGTTGTCATGGCTTTAACCTTAATAAGAGTTTAGTATCAATGTTATATACTTTGGAAGCATTTACACTAGAGAAAAGTTTATAAAGGAAGTTCCTAAAAGGAGAAAGTTTCCTTGGTTCCACCTAGTATTGAAATGAATGAGAAATGATGTGTAAGATGTCTTACGTAACAACGTACAATATTTTAACCAAATACCCCGCGGTGCTGGTCAACCGAAACTTGGCTTCACAGTGTCCTGGTCACATAGCACTGGCATTCTTGAAAATCCACCTACTCTCATGATACTTCTCCAGAGGACAGGTTTATAAAATCCTAGCTCACGTAACAGTTTATGATGACAGAAGTGATGATGGAGAAACCCCTCAAGGGAGTCCCAGGGTTCTACAAACTCCGTGGCCAAGGGTAGGATTGAGGACAGATCACCTGCCTCTAACCTCTCCGGACTTATCCAGTCGATAGGGCTGGGAGAGAGTGGAGACAAAGTCAGCAATTCTGTGAATCCCTTCTTGACGTTTTGTGCCCAAAGCCACACTATATCTCCCAGAAAATATGTTGAGAGAGGAACGCAGAGTCAGGTCAAAGTTAACTCTGACGGTTTATTTATCTTCCCAGTTCTTAGCTGCAAACACCAGCCCAGCGAGGAAGACAGCTGGCAGGTTCACCCCCACAGCCGCAGCCAACTCGGTGGCAAAGACTGGCTCACGGGAACTGGGGTAATTGGTAAAAACGTTCTTTTGGCAAAAACTGTTCCACTAAAATGGAGAAGGAAATGGCAACCCACTCCAGTATTCTTGCCTGGAGAATCCCAGGGACAGAAGAGCCTGATGGGCTGCCGTCTGTGGGGTCGCACAGAGACAGGCACGACTGAAGTGGCTTAGCAGCAGCAGCAGCAGCTCCTGTAAAAAGCATAAACTACCTATCTTTTCACACTGTATTTCTCTTCCACGTTGATACCTCTCTGATCCTGCTTCTAAAATCTGGCAGTCTAATTTTCTTCAGCCCAAGTACGTGAAGGTTTACCTCAGTTTTGGTTAGCTCCTGAGCTGGTTTTGTGGGATTTTATTCCTCAATCTTGTGTCAGAGGACTTCTTTGATCGCTCCCAGTATAGTCAATTGAACAATTTTCTCTCTTACCTTTAATTACTATTTTAATTATTTTATCTTCTTCTTATAATACGCTTCAACGTCCTCCTCTCCTCTTTTCATCTTCTGTAGCAATAGAGCTCCACCTCCATATCTGTAACCTGGGATATTTGGGGTAAATACCACCTTGTCTGGGTCAGTTGCTCACTCATATCTGGTTCTCTGTGACCCTGTGGCCTGCAGCACGCCAGGCTTCCCTGCCCTTCACTATCTCCTGGAGTTCACTCAAACTCATGTACATTGAGTCAACGACCCCATTACAGATTTATTAATTTTATGCCTTTGTCAATAAGAAGAAAACATTCGATGGGAATTTGTTTGATAATTATCTTGAAGATACTGAACTTAAACTTAATGGAAATAAACCATAAGAAAGTGTTTCTCTGTGTTTCCCTTCCCAAAAGTCATAGCACTTGAGTCATCATATCCATGTTCTTTACCCGGCTCATTCAGTATGAAATTTTGGCCTCAGAAAAGCTTGTTATTGCTTTTACTTCTCAAAATACAACTACAGATAGACTCTAATTAGCGTCTCAGTGTATGCCATGTACCTTTCAGGATGGGTTACATCAATAAGGCTGGGAGAAAAGCTAAGCCGGTTGAAGAAAAAATATTTACCAGATTTGAAAATGCTCTCAGGTTTCAGACTAATTTATTTCGCTTGTTCCAGAGGCCGCCTTGTGAAACTCCACCTTTACCGTGGCAGTATTGGGTTTCACTGAGCAAGCACTGGGTCTTGTTTGTTTATCGCCAAAGTAGATGGTACTGTGGGCGGCTTGTTTACTTCACATCTTCCCTGCACTCTGCCTGGGTTTGTTACGTGTCTCTCTTTGTAAGCAGGTCACCCTCGATCGCGCACATTCGAGCAGATGATGGGCAGCTGGATGGCCCCCAATATCCCCTCTCTCTTTTCTGGAATTAATACTGTTTAAAGTTGTTTTCTTTCTTTCTTTCTTTCTTTCTTTCTTTCTTTTTTGCCTCTTTTCACCAGCTGTAGGCAAAGAATTCATTCCACCCTGTATCACCCCTGCCGGACTCCATCGTGAAATTTCACAGATCAGAATGGACTTCACTGTTATGAAACCACAGCACGCTGCTGCCACTTCGCCTCCAGGGTGCTCCTGCCCAGCGATTTAACAGACCTGCTCTGACAGGGTGTGAACCTAACAAGGCAAGGCGATTGCTCTCTGGAAAGCTGTTGATTTTCTCCTAGACAGAGCTAGGAAGTGTTGCACAAATTAAAGACAAATACCTTCTTCCTTAGAAGCCAGTATACTTACTGCAATACTATCCCTTTACATACAAACACAAAACTCTCTTCACTGCTTGATGTAACGTCTAAGCCACAACGATTGAGGAATGGGGTACGTGTTACTGGAAAGCACCTGCCAACTCGGCCTCCAAGTGTAGTAGTTAAAGAATCCACCAGCAATGCAGGAGACACCGTAGACACAAGTTCGATCCCTGGATTGGGAAGAGGCGCTAGAGAAGGAAATGGCAACCCACTCCAGTATTCTTGCCTGGGAAATCCCATGGACAGAGGAGCCTGGAGGGCTACAGCCCACAGGGCTGCAGAGTCAGGACTAAGCGACTAGGAATAACTAAAATACAAAGAGGGCTTCTTAATATCATCCAGCTTGTAAACGAACAGCTTAATTTTCAATATAATCTGAGCTAAATGCCCCCATTCTAAATATCATGTAATACAGCATATTAATAGTTTGGTTTGCATTCTTTAAGTTTTACCTTGCATTATGTTAAGGGAATGATTTATGCTATTTCTATGCATAACAGTCATAACTAAATCAGTCATAAAGTACATACAGTGAGTGACACAACCAGAGCCTTAATGTGCAAAACAAAATTAAAATATCTTAACGTTTATAAAATACTACAGCCAATGCCAGATAATACTTCTGAATATTTTATGTTACTACAGTGCCTGCTTGTATCTTACTAAATGCCACATCATAATTTTAAGTATTTAATTTACATCAGGTAAGTTAAATGTCAGGGGCTTCCCAGGTGGCGCTAGTGGTAAAGAATGCAGTCGCCAGTGCAGGAGACTAAGAGACACAGGTTCAATCCCTGAGTTGGAAAGATTCCCTGGAAGAGGGCATGGCAACCCGCTCCAATATTTTTGCCTGGAGAATCACGTGGACAGAGGAGCCTGGTGGACTACAGTCCATGAGGTCACAAAGAGTTGGACACAACTGAAGTAGCTTAGCATGCATGCACACAAGTGAAATATTTTCTCATAATATATAGAAATAACTCATACAATAAAATACTCGCATCTATTTTAATTTCAGGAAATCTAAAATATTTATTTTTCCAAAATGATAAAGCCAACTTCAAAGTCATTTTTCATAGGTCAAAAACAATAATAATCATTATTACTACCCTGCCAAAAGGATACATTAGATGGTCTATATAGAAAATGCTCCAATGAAATGTGTTTTATTTGAATGGATTTCCAACCAAAAACAAATGTAATGATCTTAATAGGAGATGTTCTAAATTTCAGAAACATGTCTTCAAAAATACAAACAGTGCTGAGGAAAATAGCATTAGTGTTCTTAGCAACAATCACTCGCTTCACAAATGTCCTTCTAGCAGAGTCGGCACAGCTTTCCACTCATCCCCTCCAAATACATACGGCAAATCACATGCATCAATGAAAAAGAAATTGGAAGCACTTCAATCTCTTATTCAGTGTCTCTACAAGAGCCTAGTGAAGTGGGAGGAGCATCTTTAAATCGTCTCTTCTCATTGCAGCCCAGCTCCCTACCTTCCCAAGGACGGCAGCTGCTCCTGAAGCTCTCATATCCACACTCACCTCTCAAATCCCCCAAAACTCTGACTTGTACAATCACCAGCTAGTTGGACCATAAAGAAGGCTGAGCACCAAAGAATTGATGCTTTTGAACTGTGGTTCTAGAGATGACTCCTGAAAGTCCCTTGGACTGCAAGGAGATCAAACCAGTCAATCCTAAAGGAAATCAACCCTGAATATTCATTGGAAGGCCTGATGCTGAAGCTGAAGCTCCAGTACTTTGGCCACCTGATGGGAAGAGCCAACTCATTGGAAAAGACCCTGATGCTGGGAAAGATTGAGGGCAGGAGGAGAAGGGGACAACAGAGGATGAAATGGTTGGATGGCATCACAGACTTGATGGACATGAGTTTGAGCAAACTCTGGGAGATGATGAAGGACAGGGAAGTCTGGCATGCTGCGGTCCATGGGGTCACAAAGAGTCAGACACGATATTAGCAACTGAAGAACAACCATTTATTATTCAGTTTGGGGCTTCCTTGGTGGCTCAGTCAGTAAAGAATCTGCCTACAATGCAGGAGACTGCCTGCAATTCAGAAGATGCAGGCTCCATCCCTGTGTCAGAAAGACCCACTGGAGAAGGAAATGGCAACCCACTGCAGTATTCTTGTCTTGGAAATTCTATGGACAGAGAGCCCAGAAAGCAATAGTCCATGGGCTCACAGAGAGTTGGAGACGCCAAGCGACCAAGCACACACACATCTCTCCTGTTCGTTTCTGAGAATAAGAAGTGTCTGTTTGATGAATGCCGTGAGAAACAGGTCACATACAGACCACATCACAAAAACCAGCTTACCTGAAAGCGTGCTATGATTTTCCCTGGGAAAATTGTGAAAATACCTCATCATTTTGTGTAATAGCTTTCTAATAGATGAAACCAAAATTTGCAAGATGTCATGTTTGCACCCAATTTTAGAGCATGTAGGTCAAGTAGATTTGATTTTATGACACTCCAAAAGCTTATGGTGTTTTCCAAAAAATATTTATCTGGCTTTCTTCTAACATAATGAAAAAGCCCTGTGCTTCTCCACAATAATCACAATGAAATATTCGCTGGTATTCCAAATGTAACCCACGGGGTTTCTTAACATGTCTCTATAAGACTCTCAGGAATTCTGCACAAATGTTGGAAAATCACATGCTGGCAAAGTCATTAAAAAGGAGGAAAACAGATGGTTCTTTGGCTCGAATTTATGCAGGCAATTTTGCATGTTCAGGACAAGTTCAATGAAATAAAATTTTCAATAGGATTTTAACTAACAAATAGCTGTCCAGCCACTGTTTGTTCTAGAAAAATTAAGTTTCACTTTTATTCAACTTGCTCCGACCCCCCACCCCCCTGGTGAGAATATTTGGGAGGAAGATACTAAAACTTAAAAACAAGCGTACTTTGCTCTGCCATCATGTCTTGAATTCTAGTCACTGTTGGCACGGGAAGGCAGCAGAGCACGGTGGTTAGGAGCTTGTGCACTGGGGTAGACAGAGTGCACAGCCTTTACTCTTCCGGGCTTGTTTCCTAACTGTTTCTCGTTGCTGCTCAGTCACTGAGTTGTGTCCCACTCTGCAACCCACAGACTGCAGCACGCCAGGCTCCCCTGCCCTCCACCATCTCCTGGCGTTTGCTCAGATTCATGTCCATTGAGCTGGTGGTGCCATCCAACCATCTCATCCTCTGCGGCCTTCTTGTCCTGTTGCCTTCGTCTTCCCAGCATCAAGGTCTTTTCCAGAGGCCTTATTGTTGAGTATGGCCCATAATGACAGCCTCTACTCATTAGACCTTTCCTGACGAGATGGTCCTTGCGGATCAGTGCCCCCTAGAAAGCAATCAGTCACACACCTGTGTGTCTGTCTGACCTTCTTCTGAGTGTTTGTATACAGAGGCACAAAGCCCTGTCTTCGCCAGGTTTATCCTTCTTTAATAAAGTAAAGTCAGTGGAAGACTACTGTAACCTCACCTGTTTGAATTGTCCTCTTGAATGGCTCTTTACTCTGAGTTCCGGTGTCTTACTTAAAACTTAGAGCAGATGAGTCCAAATAGCTGGAGTGGTCATAGATTGCTCTTTGCCCTTAGAAATGAGCCAATTAGGAGTCCTTGGTACTTTTTAGCACACTGGAGACTGTATAATATCTTCTGCTTCACTGTAATGTCATTATTTGGAGGGAGAAAAACAGCAGAGTTAATAACTCATTCACTGGGAGTAAGGTGAGGTTCCCACTCACTGTTTTATCCTGTGCTCACACAGTGTCAGCAGTGGCAAGTCCTGTGAGTGTGCGTTAGGAATTAGAGTTGTGAGGACTTGCTGTATCCAAAAGTACCAACAGGCCTTCCCTGGTGGCTCAGCGGTAAAGAATCCACCTGGCAATGCAGGAGACAGGGGCTCGATCCCCGCTCCGGAAAGACCCCACATGCCCGGGACAATCAAGCCCATGCACCCCAGCTCCTGAGCCTGCACTCTAGAGCCTGGGGCCGCGCCTCCGGAAGCCCGGGTGCCCTGGGCCCGGCGCTCTGCGGCCAGAGAATCCGCCGCAGTGAGTGCTGGCGCAGGCGACCAGAGCGCAGCCCCACTGTCGCAACCAGAGAAAAGGCCGTGCAGCAAAGACCCAGCACCGCCGAGAATAAACACATAATGTAAAAAGAAATCAGCAGGCTGCTATTAAAAAATAAACAAAATAGGAGCATAACAGAAATGGGTTTTCCAGGTGGCACTAGTGGTAAAAAAACAAAACAAAACAAAACAAAACACTTGCCTGCCAAAGCAAGAGCTGTTAGAGACCTGGGTTCGACCCCCAGGTCAGGAAGATGCCCTAGGGGTAGGCATGGCAACCTGGAGAATCCCGTGGACAGAGGAGCGCGGGCTAGGAGCCGTGCTGAAGTGAGTTAGCCCACGCGGTACACAGTAACAGAGACACGCTGTGCTAAAAAAAAAAAAAAAAAAAAAAAAAAAACACTTGCCTGCCAAAGCAAGAGCTGTTAGAGACCTGGGTTCGACCCCCAGGTCAGGAAGATGCCCTAGGGGTAGGCATGGCAACCTGGAGAATCCCGTGGACAGAGGAGCGCGGGCTAGGAGCCGTGCTGAAGTGAGTTAGCCCACGCGGTACACAGTAACAGAGACACGCTGTGCCAAGCCGCTTCTCGGGTTACTTTTTCCCTATTCAAATACCAAATGGAGAGTCCTCTTGAAAAACCAGGTCCTTCAGACAAGGTGACTGAAACTCCTCTGTTCACAGCTGGCTAATTAGGAGTCTAAGGGAGGTGATGCCATCGTATTCAAAGAGGTCGTCTTTCTGAGTCTTTCCCGACTCTGCTTTAAAGACATTTTTTTTTTTAAGCAGGCCACAGGCAGGAAAAAAAAAAAAAACCCACAGGTGAAAGGAGCCTTTTCTATTCTCTGCAGTAATTACCGCGGAAGTTTTGTGCTTCGTGTTTCCGTTTTCTAAAGAACAAGAGGATTTGGAGCAGCTAAAGTGAAAAGCATATTGATTTTAGGAGCACACCAAGACCACTAAAAATGAAACCCATTTCCAGAGCTTAATTTCATCTTTTGTACTTGCTTTTTTGAAATGGATACATACAGCCATAAATTCTTTCTCATCCTGGGGTACGGGAAAGTGGGAGGCATCGATAAGTCACGCCCACAGCAGAGTGGCCGAGGTATTAACACCTAGAATGCTGGGGGCAAGATGATGGTTGAAAGGTACTGGGTGCTTCTGTTTTCGTAAAAACAAAACAAAAGCACTCTGCAGTGACTGTCAGTGCTTACGCCACAATCAAGAGTTTCTGGCACAGTTTGCAAATCTTTAAAAGAACCCTCAATTGAAACAAAGCTTCTGTAGCTTCAGAGGATTACAGACTGCTTGGTGTCTTACATATTTGCAATTATTTTACTACTAGACTACAGATTTCTCATGTTATAACTAATACATATTCTCAGTTAAAAAATAATTTTAAATGATTACATTTCAGAGTCTGAAGTGAAATTTTTCTAAAGTTACGTCCAGTCAAAAAAAAAAAATGAAACCTTAGGATTTGGTTGCCATTTCTGTGCATTTAAGTAGCCATGTGGTATTGATTTGTGAAACAGAATCAAGGCATTCAAAGGAAAAGTTGTCATATGAGATGATCACTTTCTTTATTCTCATTTGTCTGTATTTATTTGTTTCCGCTGCACCCTGTGGCTTGAGGGGTCTTAATTTCTTGGCCAGAGACTGAACCCATGTCCTCGGCAGATAAAGCATAGAGTCCTCATGAATGGACTGCCGGGAAACTGCCAATCACATTCTTCTAAAAAGAAAATGAATAGACAATATTCCTAGGTCTCAAAATATTTGCAGAGATTGCAAAGTTTTCATGTGTGTTGACCTTTTATAGGTGGACACACATTAAGCGTTCTTATGGGATTTTTGAGAATAAACATCTTTATCATTTATCATTACCATTCTTTGTTTCTGATATTTTCTTTGTCCTGGAGTGTTGTTGTCTGACGCTAATATAGCTACTCCAGCCTGCTTTTTAATTCGTGTTATCATGATGTCTTTCTGACCTGCCTCTTGAGAAACCTGTATGCAGGTCAGGAAGCAAGAGTTAGAACTGGACATGGAACAATAGACTCGTTCCAAATAGGAAAAGGAGTACGTCAAGGCTGTATATTGTCACCCTGCTTGTTTAACTTCTATGCAGAGTACATCATGAGAAACGTTGGGCTGGAAGAAACACAAGCTGGAATCAAGATTGCCGGGAGAAATATCAATAACCTCAGATATGCAGATGACACCACCTTTATGGCAGAAAGTGAAGAGGAACTAAAAAGCCTCTTGATGAAAGTGAAAGAGGAGAGTAAAAAAGTTGGCTTAAAGCTCAACGTTCAGAAACTAAGATCATGGCATCCGGTCCCATCACTTCATGGCAAATAGATATGGAAACAGTAGAAGCAGGGGCTAACTTTATTTAAGGGGGCAAGGCTCCAAAATCACTGCAGATGGGGACTGCAGCCATGAAATTAAAAGACGCTTACTCCTTGGAAGAAAGGTTATGACCAACCTAAATAGCATATTAAAAAGCAGAGACATTACTTTGCCAACAGAGGTCCGTCTAGTCAAAGCTATGGTTTCTCCAGTAGTTATGTATGCATGTGAGAGTTGGACTGTAAAGAAAGTTGAGTGCTGAAGAATTGATGCTTTTGAACTGTGGTGTTGGAGAAGACTCTTGAGAGTCCCTTGGACTGCAAGGAGATCCAACCAGTCCATCCTAAAGGAGATCAGTCCTGGGTGTTCATTGCAAGAACTGATGTTGAAGCTGAAACTCCAATACTTTGGCCACCTGATGCGGAGAGCTGACTTATTTGAATAGACCCTGATGCTGGGAAAGATTGAAGGCAGGAAGAGAAAGGGACGACAGAGGATGAGGTGGTTGGATGGCATCACTGACTCAATGAACATGAGTTTGAGTAAACACCGGGAGTTTGGGATGGACAGGGAAGCCCGATGTGCTGTGGTCCATGGGGTCGTGAAGAGTCAGACATGAATGAGCAACTGAACTGATATCTTTCTGCATTTCTTTACTTTTAACTAATATTTGTCTTCCGATGCTAAATGGATTTGTTCTAGGCAATGTTGGGTCATGTTTGTTTGTTTAACCTGCTCTGTCTGACCATCTCTGCCTTTTAATTGGGGTATTTAGATAGTTCACACTGGGTGAACATGGATTACTGATAACTGCTCAGTATGTGACAAACTACATCAGTCTGGCAGGATTTTTAGATATAAGACCCATGGAAGCCTGGGGAAGCTCCAGTCTGCAGCCCCTGAGTGTTCCTCTCATTCACACTAGTCCACTCTTAATCCTGAACATGTGATCAAAGTTACCATTAAAGTGTCCTTGTAGGTTTATGGTCCAGCAGGCTTTCCTCCAGGTAAGTTGATCTCAGCTCTGAGCCTCTGCAAAGGATGCTGATGGTCCCTGCTGCTGCTGCTGCTGCTAAGTCACTTCAGTCATGTCTGACTCTCTGCGACCCCATAGAAAGCAGCCCACCAGGTTCCCTCATCCCTGGGATTCTCTAGGCAAGAATAACTGCATCATATTGACAAGACATATATGAACATTTAAGTGACTCATGTCTACAGAACAGTAGTGACTCTGGCTGTCTCAAACTTTGCTAAAAATATTATAAAATCATATGAATAATTTTAAATAAGACTATACACAGAAGAACTTCAAAAAGATCTTCACAACCCGGATAATCATGATGGTGTGATCACTCATCCAGAGCCAGACATCCTGGAATGTGAAGTCAA
>SJYC01122577.1:0-19411 GCA_006408675.1 Madoqua kirkii | reverse complement strand
CAGATGGTTAACATTGAAATCAGATTGATTATATTCTATGCAGCCAAAGATGGAGAAGCTCTATACAGTCAACAAAAACACGACCAGGAGCTGACTGTGGCTCAGATGATGAACTCCTTATGACCAAACTCAGACTTAATTTGAAGAAAGTAGGGAAAACCGATAGACCATTCAGGTATGACCTAAATCTGTACAACCTGGTGTAAGTTCCTTACTCTTAACATGCCTATGTATCTATAGAACCAAACAAGCCACACAAAGTAAATTTATTTCAAATCACTATTTCTTGACCTATTTTCTTGAGATTCACTTACAAATGATGACTTCAATAACAAAGAATTTGTATTTAAAAGCAACGAAGATTTTGCCCTGGGTTTAATTCAGGTTTAACATTTTCTCTCATGTTGACTTAAACACATGTACACAGAAAATGCATGTTTGCTTTGGTGCATTTTATAAACTATTAGTAACTTTAAGACTTGGCTGCTGGAGTTAATACGGCTTCTCACTTTTATGAAATGCTGCCATAGGAAGTTCTCTAATGCCAACTTTAATTAGGATTTACTTGTTAATTCTGTACTATTGTCTGCTTGAATACAAAGTTTGCAGAGCTGCATTACCGAATTCTGACTTGCATGAGTATATATTGTAATCATTACCATTATCAGACAGCGGAAGAAGTCTTCATTGACAATGGACTATTGGAAATTGACAAGTCAGTCAACCCCCAACATGGAGATGGAAAATGTGTGAAAAAGGCAGAGGTTGTTCCGAACTTATCCAGTCTCTGCCAGGGAGACATGTATCACAGCTCAGTTCCTCTACTCTTTTCTCAGATTGTGGCAAAATCCTCTTTCCTGCAATACACTGCAAAGGTTTACTATGGTCTCTGCCTGGGGTGAAGTTAAACACAAAAGTAATTACAGTAGCGAAGAAAAGAGCTGGGAGTTGGTTCCAGAAAGTAATGCAGATGACCCAGAATATACCTACACTGAAGGTTTAATTAAACACTCAATGTGAAACTATAGAAGGCCTCTGAGCATGTTTTCCGGTCTCATATGGGATTTTTCCTGGGCTAGTAGAGCATCACAGTTTGAGAAATAAGATTTTGAGCATTTTAACTAATAAAAACATTAAGCTTCTCTTATAAATATTCAGAATGTATTTTTTAACTGAGAAATTTAAAATCAGGAAACCAGTGGAAGAAGCTTAATACTTTGTCAAGGTTCTAAATAATCCTATTATCTATTGCCATGCTCTGGTTTTCTAACAGAAAATAGAGCCTGCAGAAGATACAGCTAAATTTTCAACTAACGATTTCCAAATGGATATAGATGAGAAATAGTAAGAATATGCAGAAACATCAGATACTCTCAGAGATCTTTGTTTTACTGAAGCTTATTTATCTACTGAGCTTCTTTGAAGAAGCATAATCCCTGTCTTCAACACGCAATGATGATGCTAACAAGAACCACCTTCTCAAAGAGAACAGGACAAGGAGACAGAGAAACCCCAGGGCACAAAAATGAGCTAACTGAATAACCTGTTCCCCAGCAGAGAGTTCTGGCTGTCCCTGTAAAATAATAAGACAGAATTTTTTAAAAATTATTCATGTCTACTGTTTTGGAGAAGATCAATGTTTGTCAGCATGAGACTCACATGATTTAAAAGGAAAATTGTAGGTGTACCATCCTTTCAATTAAAAACAGGTAAAAATGTTAATAGACAAATGAGCAGGGTTTAGCTGGTAGGCCGTTCTCATCAGAGCAGCCCTGTGTTATCTCTGTGACAACTACAAAGATCTGTTTAATACCTAGGAGCTTTGAGATCAGCTCAGTGTAGTCTGTAGGGGCGGGAAAAGGGGGGTGGTTTTAAGAACATTGAATTCCATCTTTCACTTAGAGCTTCTTAACGACTGTGTTTTTAAGACACAAACTTCCACCTTTGTACTTGGAATTAGATTGCTAATTATCAACGTAGGATGGACAGATATGAGCGAATCTGATCTCTTTCTTTCAGGGCTAAGCCTGATTCAGCCGGCTTGTCAGGAATACGGGAATTTCTGTCAGACGAAATGCGGGTTCGGGTGCTCGTTTCATGATTAACTGTAGCGTGGCCGCAGGTAACGGTGTTACCTTTCCTAAGCATCATTGTCCTTACTCATAAAATAATACAAATGACGGTATCTATCATACGAGGTCACCATGAAGATATTAGGTCACACTCGAACATGGAGCTCCCTTGGTAGGAGAAGCGCCTGGTAAATGGCCACTTTATGGTTGATGGCACACGGGTGGAGCAGCCGTGGAACTCCCGCCTGCGGGCGGGAGGCCCAGGTCCGCTCCCCGGCCCGTGCAGCTTCAACATCCGCTTACAGTCAGATGCTAAGGTCCTGCGGGCCACCGCCCCCATGCGACACTAGCCGTCAGAGACTACTGCAGCAGGAACACCGGACAGCGCTGAGCTGCCTTGCTCTTGACACCAGCTTGACCCGCGATTCGAGGCACATCTCTGTCGCTCTTCTCAATCTCTGGCTCTCCCAGTCAAAGCATAGGGTCAGCCTTCGTAGAGCTCCCCAGGTGGCGCCAGTCTTGAAGAACCCACCTGAGGAACTGCGGGAGACGAAAGAGACCTGGGTTTGGTCCCTGGGTCGGGAAGATCCCCTGGAGGAGGGCATGGCAACCCCCTCCAGTATTCTTGCCTGAAGAATCCCATGGACAGAGGAGCCTGGCGGGCTACAGTCCATGGGGTCCAAAGATCCGGACCCAACTGGGGTGACGTAGCACGCGTGCACGCACAAGCCTCCGCAGCCTTCACGTGCTTTCCTAGAATTAAAGTCTCATCATCAGCTACTTTTGTCAACATTCCCAGTCTCTGAATAACACCTGGATGGCTCACGTCTTTCATGTGAAGAAGGTGAAGGGACTCACACAGGGGTGTTGCCATCAACAGGAAAGTGGCCACTTTCTGCCTTTCTGGTTGCTACACATTTTCTGCTGACCTGTAACAGAACCAATCGATATAGACTTAGTGTATGATAGTTCCAGTGAGGTAAGCTGATGGGTCCTGGGAGAGATCCAAATTTGAGAAGCAAGCATACACATAAGGGAAAAAAAAACTTTTTTCATTCAATCGTAAGCATAATTCATGTCAAATATCAGGTACTGAGTTTCTGCTTTCTTGCATGCATCTGTGCTAAGTTGGTTCAGTCCTGTCGGACTCTGTGCGACCCTACGGACTGTAGCCTGCCAGGCTCCTCTGTCCATGGATTCTCCAGGCAAGAATACTGGAGTGGGTTACCATGCCCTCCTCCAGGGGATCTTCCAGACCCAGGGATCAAACCTGTGTCTCTTAAGCCTCCTGCCTTGGCAGGCGGGTTCTGTACCTCTAGTGCCTCCTGGGAAGCCCCTTGCCAGGAACCAAGTCCTGGGCTCATGCAACAGGCCACCCAGGCGACTTACGGAATAAGGCCTTGGACCTCAGCCGAATGACTTGAGGATCAGCCTCTTGAAAGTTTCCAGATGACCAGAGTTTGACGTGATGCAGAGGATGGAGAGGCACCTCCTCACGCCCTTGGGGGGTCCTGGGTCTGATGGAAGGTTGAACTTTCCCAGGCTAACCCAACCGACATCCTCAGCATCATCTCTATGCCAGCTATCCTGAGAGCACTCTGGATTGGAGCCTTACTCAGAAGCCATTTTTAATTTGAGCATCTGGAGAGCTGGGAGCCTTCCAAACCAGCAAGTCATGCTTTATTTCTGTTGAGCGTCTTTCTTTTACTTATTCCTGTCCTTATGCATTTTTTAAAGAAGCAGCGGGAGCAATCAGGTAACGCTTGCAACACCCTGGTGGTTGAAAAACATCCCTTGGATAAATCACCTGGCAAATTGGGTGTATTTTCCATTTTCCACATACCCACAGGTGACAGAGTCAGCCCATGTGTCTCCAAAATAACAAGCCCACACCTTGTCATTTCAAATCATATCTCCTCTCACTGCATCCAAGAGAGATGGGAGTCTCTCAAACCCCGCATGAAGTTTTCAGCGTTACCTCACCAGCCAGTACCTCAGTCCTCAGTTCAGCCTGCCATTTGCAGTGAATGGTCATATAAGAATAGGAAAGGGGATTGGGAAGGGAGCAGACGGGGAGGGACACTAGTAGGTGGAGATGAAAGGAGAAACAAAAATCATTAAGAGACACCCTATGCCCGGCATCGTGTGTACAAAAGCCCGTGCAGAATCTAGACTAATGTGAGGCTTTAAGCTTCCAGATTTTGTTTCACGTCTCAGATCTGGTTCGACCGAACAGCACCGCTTGCAGCCCATCTGTTTACCTCTTCTACATCTCAGATTTCTCTTCTGAACAAGGAGGATGGATCAGGTCCCTTTGGTTCTAAAATTCTGAGTTCGTGCTGCCTCTGGAAAGCTCATGCAAAGAATGAACTCGACATTCCTCATTACCCTTAAAATCCGGGGTGACCGATCACCTGTCAGAAAAGCCATCCTCGGGTCCCCTCCCAGCCCAGCTGCGGACAGCACGCTGGTGCTCTCCGTGTCGTATCGCCGAGACTCGACCCGCCGGGGCTGTCAGTTTTTGCCCTGTTTGTTTAGCTTTTCCATCAGCACATTGCTCAAATTGACCCTCACTGACGTCTTTCCTTGTCACCAGAGTCTCCTCTGCGTCCTTACTGTCCTCCTCTAATTGATAACTCACGCCCTCCCCTCAGATCCCTGGGTTCTGCATCCGCAGGATTCAAGCAACCACAGATGGAAAGATATTCAAAACAATTTCCAGAAGTTTCCAAAATGCAAAACTTGAATTTACTGCCCAGCAACTGTTTACATTGCATTTACATTATATTAGGTATTGTAAGCAATCTGGAGGTCATTTAAAAAGTACAAGAGTCTGTGCGTAGGTCATCTGCAAATACTGGGTTGGCCAAAAAATTCATCTGGGCTCTCTATGCCCTGTCCCCCTCCACAAAACCTGAGTTTCTGAGGACCCTAGGAATATAGGGGAAAAGGAGATTGAAGGGGTTAAACCAGAATCTCAGGGTTTGAGTCCAAATGCAGGTTATCCTCTCAGACCCTAGGAATGTAGGGGAAAAGATTAAAGGGGTTAAAGGGGAATCTCAGGGTTTATCCATCCCATGAGCAGACAAACCAACCACAGAATGAAGCTGATCCTCTGTGGCTCTGACTTGAGGTCCCTCTGGTGTTCAGAACCTCAGCTTTCCCACATGTGTATCGCTCATGTATTTCTTAAGTTTATTGATGCACCTTACTACCCGCTGGCAAGTCAAAACAACTATGGCACATCAGAGGACCTGCCCTGGTTGGCCTCCCAGCAAGAGAAGAAGCCTAAAGGACTCCCTCCAGTGTTGGATGACGAGGACTACGGCACAGAAGCTTATGTAAGTGCGGAGGAGCCAGAGACCTGTGGACGCCGGGCAGGCTGCAGGATGATCCAGAAGAGATGAGGGATCTCAGCTGAGTCTCAGCGGAGAGACATGGCAGGGAGGAGTGCAGAGATACGGAAGTTTATTGTGTGTTTAGGGGAAGTGCTGGCTCGTTCACTTCACCATTATGCTACGCCTAAAACATGAAGGAGGTAAATGTTCAACATAATTCCAAGCTAAAAACTGTGGCTCAAAGTGATTCAGTCCTCCCATGTGAAAAAATGAAACAAAGCCTTAACCTGTTTAATATTCTTATTCATTTCTTAATGATCTGCAGCTAAATGTTCTTTAACTTACAGTGGCTTCCATTTTGTGGAACCAGGAGCGTATGCAATTAATCAGCCTATGGGGGAGGCAGCGGAAATCAAGGGCTTTCTTCATCCTCTCAGTGCTGGTCCTGCCGGGGGGCGCCCCAAGTTCTGTGCCCTTTTTCTCAACATTCCCTCAGCTTCTTTTTCATGAGTCTTCTCATTCTGCATCCCACAGCTGGCTGCTGACATCATTTCCTCTGGCTTTTGTCCTCTAATGAGGTTGAGGTCTGTCTTTTGAGTTCTCTGTTCCATCTGCCTGGTGTTAACTTGCCATGGAAGGTAGGGTTCTGATTAAGGGCCATTCAGCATTAGGATAAAAAATTCCCTTCTTATTTTCCCCTATCTTTTAACACATGGGCTCAGTCACTTCAGTTGTGTCTGACTCTCTGTGACCCTGTGGATTGTAGCCCGCCAGGCTCCTCTGTCCATGGAATTTTCCAGGCAAGAATCCTGGAGGTGGGTTGCCATTTCCTTCTCCAGGGGATCTTCCTGATTCAGGGACTGAACCTACGTCTTCTGTATCAGCAGGGGTATTCTTTACTGCTGAGCCACCCGGGAAGCCCCCAGATTCAGGTTAAATCCACTTGAAACCCATCTCAAATTCCTAAGTAGCTGTACCTGTGACCTCTCTGATATTAGGTGGGACTGAGGAGGCAGAAAGGAGAGATACTTACAGCTTTAGAAGCCTTCCCACTGCAACCCTTTGTGATGGTCTTGGGAAGTGGTCTCTCCTTTTGTGAGGTGTGGAATTCAATCTGTGTGGACACTGTGAACTGTGCTCTCCCATAAAGATGAGTTGCCATTGGAAAATCTGTTTCTTCCTCAAGGTCCTGTATTCTGGCATCTAGTCTTTGCATTATAAACCTGGAATAGCAGTGTGATGTTCTATATTTTGTAACAATGCTGGTGATTCGCCATGGTATCTAGCACACTTTACTTGATGGAGATGTTAACGTGTAGTAGGTCGAGTGACCAATATTTGGAAGTGTTAGTGCAACAACAAAGCCAGTTAAATTCAATGAACACACACAGGTCATCCTCAGATGTCCATCCTCATCTGCAACCATTTTTCTCTCCTTCTATGTTGAACAGAGTTCTGCATCTATCCACATGCCATATCCATCTTGCTTGTGTGGCACTGCCCCAGAAGTCTTCTAAACTTTCATTGCCTACACAAACTTTCTCATGAAACAGATATAACATCACTTGGTCAGTGATGACGTCCGGAAACTTAGAATGGACTGAGTGCCATTCCATACCACCTGAGTAGGTAGGTAACCAACTGAGAAAACCCCACCCAATATTAAGATGATCTGTTTGTGCATCTTCCTTCTCTAGCAGATTATAAACTCTTTATATTATTTTAAGTTTTTGTAGTATGTGATTCTAATATCTCAAGGGGTGGTCTTTGGGCTCCTGTATAGAGAATACATTAAAAAACCCCAGAGATTGTTACATTTTCTCATTCACTTCTAAATTTGTGTCCCCAAGCACCTTGCATAGTTCCAGTGGGAAAAAGGGTGCTTAATATATATTAGTAGATTTGACTTGAATAATGAGCTATGTTATAATAGGACTGTATTATATCAATAATTAAAGTTTTAGTCAAATCCTGTGATAAAGAACAAGGCTTAATTCACCCTAGAGAGGGCAGCAAGCCCTTGAAAATGACAAGATTAAAGGTTTATTAATATTGCAGGAAATGTGCAATCATTAACATTTATCTGTGAAGGCTCCTATTTTTAACGCTATGTCACTTTAGGACGCAGCATGTCAGCCCTATGAAATCCAATTTTCCAGTTATTTGATGCTTATTCATTGGGTGACCACTGGAGAGACATAAGAGCGAACACGGGGCTTTGGGAAATTATGATCATTCCTTCTCTAAAATAGTGAAATCCTTTAGAGAAAGGACAAGGGATAACCAAAGAGCATCCTTAAATCACACAAAAGGCATGTGTACTTGAGGGAAGAAACCTGGGTTAAAGGACGATACTTAAGCACATTTAGCAGAAACAGTCACATAGTCAGGGCAATAATCTCTTGAAAGGAAAAATCTAAAATCATGATCATCACTAGCGAAAAGATGAGCGTGACCATAAAAATAACAACTGTTAGAAGCAGGTCTTGTATACACAGGGAGCCCCGCCTGGCGCTCTGTGATGACCTAGAGGGACGGGAGACGGGGAGGAGAGGGAGGGAAGGGACATCTATATGTCTATATACACACACACACACATGTGCAATTGTGAGTGATTTGCGTTGCTGTATGGCAGAAACCAACACAAGACTGTAAAGCAATTTCCCACAAATTAAAAAATAAATTAAAAAAGAAACAGTTTTTATATAACGGGAAAGAATCTAAAAAAGAACCTATACATTTTTTAGATGAGACATATTATGCCTATATCATATTTATATGAATCATTTTGCTGTGCACCTGAAACTGATACAGCATTGTAAATCAACTATATTTCAATAACAAGTGGGTTAATTTTTTTTAAGAAATAGATTTCAAACAAAGTCACAGAGGTGACGACACGCCCGTCATCTGTCTGCACACAGCAGGAAGCTGTCTGCTTTATTGCAGGGGAGAAGCATGGCTCTGCTAGAACCCCGAACTCCCTTGCAGAGGCTCCACTCTGAGGGTACACTTTTCCCGGGAGCAGGTGGCATCAGGCGATTAACTGGGCACAGGACCACCTTCACCTCTGAGGTCTCTCACTCTGCGATTTCTGTTCAGTCTGCTCTTCAAGGAGATGTGTTTTCTGCAGGCTTTACATTAGGTCTCATATCAGCTTTTCTGCTCAGAGGAAAAGTGTATTACTGAGCATTTAATTTTAGCAAAATCCCTCATCTGTTTGATATCCCATCTACATAGATGTTTATTAACTGCAGGCCAAAAGTATGTGGCGTTGGGGTACAGATTTGTTCAGATCTTGGTTCTCAGAAACGATTGAACCTTTCACTCGAGGCGTTCAGTGGGATCTTTATATAGTGCAGAGCATTCACCAACAGTAGCCTGTGTTCATTATTCAGTGGATATTTGTACTTTCCAGCTCAGGAAAGTAAACATTCTCAGTATCTGCAGCACTTCATCCAGGTGGGTTCAGCTGTTGGCATCTGCACATATCCCGGCGGCTGAGTCGGAGATGTCACCACAGTCAAGAGAAAGGAGAGGTGCCAGCAGGTTGGCTGCAAGCTGGGCATTCAGGAAGAGTCTTTATCACGCTCTCTCAGACTCCTCTCTGTGTGCCTCTGAGCTGCGTGCTCCGAATCTGTCCTCGCAGACAAATTCAGCTGTACCCCAGAGACAGGCCCCACACGGACAAAGAGAGCCAGTATTAAAATAGCCACACTAGCCAGACCACGGTAGAACCCTTGGAGAAGGCCTGAGGAACAGGAATAGACGTGAACAAGCATAAGCTAACTGCAATTCAAAATCTACATAAGCAACTCATACCTGTGTAGCCAGCTAAATCGTAAAATTAAAAATAGGGTATGGAGATTCCTTTAAAAGAAAACTCAGAATAAGACTAGCATATGACACAACAGTCCCACTCCTGGGCGTATAACCGAGGAAACCTTAATTGAGAAGGACGCCTGTCCCCCAGCGTGCACCGCAGCGCTGCTTACGACAGCTCGGACACGGACGCGGCCTAGACATCCACGGGCAGATGGACAGATAAAGAAGCGGGGGTACAGACAGGCAAGAGAGCACTACTCAGCTACGAAAAGGAGGGCAGCTGAGCCCGTTCTGAGGTAGACAAACCTAGAGCCTTTTCTACAGAGTGAAGTAAGTCAGAAAAACAAATATCATATATTAAAGCATATGTTCAAAAGCAGTTTGCCAACTAAGGTCCATCTAGTCAAGGCTATGGTTTTTCCTGTGGTCATGTATGAACGTGAGAGTTGGACTGTGAAGAAAGCTGAGCTCCGAAGAATTGATGCTTTTGAACTGTGGTGTTGGAGAAGATTCTTGAGAGTCCCTTGGACTGCAAGGAGATCCAACCAGTCCATTCTGAAGGAGATCAGCCCTGGGATTTCTTTGGAAAGAATGATGCTAAAGCTGAAACTCCAGTACTTTGGCCACCTCATGGGAAGAGCTGACTCACTGGAAAAGACTCTGCGGGAGGGATTGGGGGCAGGAGGAGAAGGGGAGGACAGAGGATGAGATGGCTGGATGGCGTCATGGACTCGATGGACGTGAGTCTGGGTGAACTCCGAGAGATGGTGATGAACAGGGAGGCCTGGGGTGATGCAATTCATGGGGTCACAGAGAGTCAGACACGACTGAGTGACTGAGCTGAACTGAACTGAAAGATATGTATGGAATCTAGAAAGATGGTACTGATGAACCTGTTTGAAGGGCAGGAAAGGAGACACAGGCCTAGAGAACAGTGGGGGCAGGAGAGGGACCAACGGGGCATGTAGCATGCACACACACTGTATCTGCTGTATCGCACAGCACACACACTCACCGAAACATGTATACACGACCATGCGTAAACCAGGTAGCCACTGCGAGCACGCTGTGTGATGCAGGGAGCCCAACCCCTGTGCTCCGTGACAATGAGGGGTGCAATAGGGCGGGAGGTGCACGGAGGCTCAAAGAAGGGAGGGACACACACATACCTATGGCCGACTCATGCTGCTATGTGGCAGAAAGCAGTATTATAAAGCAATGATCCTCCAATTAAAATAAACCTTAAAAAATTAAAGAGTTAGCTTCATGACCTTCCATTTTCAGAATTAACTTTTAAACTATTATTTTTAAGAATAAGGGAGTAGCATTTAAGCCACATAAATAGCTTAGATGCGTTCCTGACAATTTAGCATCACTCAAACATTTCAATAGAGCAAGTACCCTAAAAATAACTACCCACTCCAGTGTTCTTGCCTGGAGAATCCCAGGGATGGGGGAGCCCGGTGGGCTGCTGTCTCTGGGGTCGCACAGAGTCAGACACGATTGAAGCGACTTAGCAGCAGCAGATGCTTTCTTGACCAGTGTTCACAGGACATGATTCCATTCTTTATTTAGATAGTCTATTATTGAAGTATTATGCTAATTCAAATGGAACTTCCCTTGGCTTCCTGGTAATTTATAAGGTTTTTAGCTAGCTTCCCTGGTGGCTCAGACGGTAAAGTATCCGCCTACAATGCAGGAGCCCTGGGTTCAATCCCTGGGTCGGGAAGATCACCTGGAGAAGGAAATGGCAACCCACTTTAGTATTCTTGCCTGGAAAATCCCATGGATGGAGGAACCTGGTAGGCTACAGTCCAACGGGGCCACAAAGAGTCGGACACTGAGCGAGAGCTGGGTGAGGACACCCTCACCCCTGGGTGAGTCCCAGGATCTGTATCCACAGAACCTGAGCTCCTCGCTCCTCCTCTGTCAAACAGATGCAATATGATCCATGGGGCTGATGAAAAGATCAGATGAAATTCTACACATAAACTTTCCCAGGACAGAGTGACTACTGCTACTGGAGATGAGGAACCTGGTAGGCTACAGCCCAAGGGGGTCACAAAGAGTCGGACACGACTGAGCGAGAGCTGGGTGAGGACACCCTCACCCCTGGGTGAGTCCCAGGATCTGTATCCACAGAACCTGAGCTCCTCGCTCCTCCTCTGTCAAACAGATGCAATATGATCCATGGGGCTGATGAAAAGATCAGATGAAATTCTACACATAAACTTTCCCAGGACAGAGTGACTACTGCTACTGGAGACCTTTCAAAATCCAAGTGTTAAAAGGTTGTTATGAAAGAAAAGAAGGAAGAGAGGGGAAAAAAAAGAAGAAAGAGAGAAGAAAAAGAAAAAAAAAGAGAGGGAGGGCGGAAACAATGATTTCATTGTCCATAATCAAACAAAATCATCTCTCTAATCCCACCACAGTGCCCCCTGCTGTTCCTTCCTGGAAAGGCAACTCTGACCTTCTTCCACCATTTGTCCTGCCCAGCTATTATGTAGAAGTTTCTCCCTTTCCTGAATCTATAATGAACCTCCTGACCTTACTGACTTAATACTTTCAGATATGACCATGAAACAGGAAATAGGAATAAGTAGAGAGAAATAATTAAGAAGAAAGCTTGACAAAAGGGAGAGAGAGAAGTAATAAAACATAACCTCACTGAATAAAGGAATCTAGAATTGCTTGGTGAACAGAAAATCATTGTAGGCTCTATATATGCTTGTTAAAGGTGAGAGATGTGAATTCATACCAAATGTACACATACTACTGTATATATACACAATAGTTTCTGCTGGGCACACGTATCATTAAAATAAGCATATGAATGTTTTGTATAAATGAATGACTTATAAATTCCCTTTGACATCAGGAATTTATCAATCTATTTATACATGGAAAAGGCACTGGCACCCCACTCCAGCACTCTTGCCTGGAAAATCCCATGGACGGAGGAGCCTGGTGGGCTGCAGTCCATGGGGTCGCTAAGAGTCAGACACAACTGAGCGACTTCACTTTCACTTCTCACTTTCATGCTTTGGAGAAGGAAATGGCAACACACTCCAGTGCGCTTGCCTGGAGAATCCCAGGGACGGGGGAGCCTGGTGGGCTGCTGTCTCTGGCGTCACACAGAGTCAGACACGACTAAAGCGACTTAGCCGCAGCAGCAGCAGCAGCAGCAGTCATTTATATCAGAGGTTTCAAAGCTTCTTAAAGATGAAGTCAGGAAGAACTAACTATTCAAATTGTCATTCTGACATCTTCTTTTCACAGAAGGTATTAGGAGTGATCCTGTCTCTTCGTTTGATCCTGTGATTCAAGAATTGGCGTCTGGAACTGTCTCGGGTTGTTCTGTTTTCAGCGTGCAGTTGTCTTCTTCGCTTATCTTGGCTGTGCTGGGCTTTTGTGGCCATGTGGGCTTTTCTCTAGTGGCCATTAGCGGGGCTACTCTCCTGGTGCAGAGCGTGGCTCTCGGGCATATGGGCTCAGCAGTTGCAGCTCCCAGGCTCCAGAGCACAGGCTCAGTGGCTGCAGTGCCCAGGGCTTGGCTGCTCCACGGCGGCCTGTGGGACCCAGGTATCCAACCCGTCTCGGATTCTTTACCGCGGAGCCACCAGGGAAGCCCCAGGGTCTGGAACTGCTGCGAGCAACTGCTTTTGTTGTTCTTACCTGAGGTGTGACTGTGGAGGACAGTGGTGGAGACTGCGTCTCCTATAGGTGAGGGCTTCCCTTGGTGGCTCAGAATATAATCTGCCTGCAGTGCAGGAGACCTGGGTTCAGTCCCTGGGTTGGGAAGATCCCCTGGAGGAGGACATGGCAGCCCACTCCAGCATTCTTGCCTGGAGAAGCCCACGGACAGAGGAGCCTGGCGGGCGACAGTCCATGGGGTCACAGAGAGTCAGGCCAAGCACAATGCTGGGCAAGGCAGAGGAAGGGTCAGGATGCACAGGGGCCGGGGGACGCCGCTGGAGTCTGCACATGAAGCGCCTTTCCTGGATGCCACATCTTCAGTTGCAAACCCGGGAAATTAACTTTGTTGTTTAAAACATTCTGAGCTGGGTTTTCGATAATGTGCAGCACAAAAAGATGCCCAGTGATGCATATTTAAACAGCTATTTTCTCAAGACATGTTTGGGGGTTTCAAGGAGAGGCTTTGAGTCATCCACAGAGAGCCTTAAAAAATATGAAGCACCACAGAGATACAACAGGAAGTCATTTCTCACTTTATAAAGCATTCATGATGGGCCTCCGATGAATGCGATCCCTCCTGGTGCCCTTCAGGCGGGAGCCGACCAATAAATGCTTAACGTTCTTCTCAGGCAGAAGTATTAATGGTCTTTACCTCTTAGGATTTTACAGCTTCTAAAGCTGTTTGAGGTGTATTGTCTGATTCAATCTAGGAAACCCAAAGAAGCTCATGTTGGCCAAGATCCCAGGAGTGTAATTTTAGGAAGAGCTGACATCTGTCTCAACCGGTCTGCCACCAATATTGATCCACTCTGAGTCTCCACCGGCATGCGAGTACCATCCATTCAGAATAACCACATCCCACCACTCCTGGGCCAGTCGTCTCCCACAAAGCAAACCCACAGCGTTTTCTGTCTGATAGTCACTGGTTCCGTAGCCCTGTTGCCTCTGGGAAGCTTCTATCCTTATTGGGAGAGAGACTGGGTGTGACGCTGCCCACAGGTACGAAGTACAGCACTTTTGGAAAAGTTACTTAAACACTTCAAGCCTCTGCTTTTTTTTTTATGTGAAAGTGGAAATGATAAGGACCCACATCACAGAGTTTTGAGCTCTAAGATAATTCCTTTTATGTTCTTTTAGCTACCTGTGACTTGTCTTACCCTCTTCAAGTCTTTGTTCATAAAAATTGGTGTATTTCCCTCCTTTTAAAAATGGTATCAGTTTGATCATTTTATTTCCAAGCTTTACGTCTAAGTGATTACTTGGTCTTTTAGAATGAAGCCCGAACTCCCCATCAGGACTTTGAGGATGACCCCTGAGCTGGCCCTGAGCCACCTTTCACCTGCAGCCCCTCCCTGTAGATGGGCATCAGGTATGATCACGCCCAGGACGGCCTGAATCCGGAATGCGCCCGTCTGTGTCATCCGCCTTCAGCTGGGCTTCTTCCTGCCGTAGACCCTGACTTCCCATTTCTTAGAGCATTTACTTAAGAAAACCTCTAAATTCTTTCTCTGAATCTTTACGATGTATGCAATCTTTTTAAAAGTGTCATTATTCAGTTGCTCAGCTGTGCCCAATGCTTTGTGGCCCCATGGACTGTGTGGCCCGCCAGGCTCCTCTGTCCATGGAATTCTCCAGGTAAGAATACTGGAGCAGGTTGCCATTTCTTTCTCCAGGGGATCTTCCCGATCCAGGAATCAAATTTGGGTCTACTGCACTGCAGGCAGATTCTTTACATGGCCGAGCCACCAAGGGGACCCCGTAGGTCCTTCCCAATAAAATGGAAACACCTGTTTCATATTTCCATATTTTAATACTTTTCCTAAGTATATTTTAGACATTAAATAAAGCAGCTGTTGAAACAAGTTTTGGGGTTGTATGTAAGCAAAATCCCGCCTAGCCTGGGGACACAGATGCTCTTCAAAAAGCAAAAGTGCAGAATACGCACACTAAGTGCAGTATAGACACACTAAGTGCAGAATATGCACACTAAGTGCAGTATACGCACACAGTAAGTGCAGTATATGCACAGTAAGCTAAAGTTATCAGCACCTCATCTGCCTGTGCCCTAAAATATCTCAAAACTGAATAATTATGGGTCAACATTAATTTTCCAGACACATTACCTGTCATTTTTAGCAAAAGTGCTTTCAGATCAGCCAAAACAGACTTTTCCTCCTCTAGCTGAATACAAGTCCCTAGCATATTAACAGCAAAGAAAGTCATACTCTTACGAGGGAAGGACGATTCTACTTGTACCAACTTCATCCCAGTTTGAAAATGATGAACTTTTCAGAGGAAATAATTGTGTTCCTGTGGGGTGCTTTGACATCTCAGATTGCTTGGCACCTTGATATTAAATTACTTGTAGGCCACTTCTGCTTGTTAATGTACATGGAACCAGGAAGGGATCGGCAACTGAAAAGTATTTTCTGAGAAACATCAAAGATACTCATTTGGAGTTTTAATAAGAAAACCCCGGAAAGCGCAACAAGAAAATAGCTAAATTAACTCCCATTGTATTATGTTTAATCTTTTTTCCAAGGTAGACAGGAAAGAAGCTTAGATGGAAAATAAATTAATTTTATACTGCCTTAGAGACTTCATATGGTATTAGCCAGGATCTTTAAAAGGCACATTGGTTTTATCTGCTTTGGAATGAGAGTAACTAAGAAGTTAAAAGCCAAACCTAATCGTGAGATGAACTGAACATCCAATCACTTAAACTCTTTGACCTGAGGCTTGTGCTGCTGATAACATAACTAGCCTTTCTCACGTCATCTTCTGTACTTTTCTGAATAAAGAGCAGTTAGTTTATTTTTCAGTGAATTTTTCCCTAGACAAGACACTTCTAGGTAAGGATTGTGAACTGTTCCATGGCTGTGTGTTAGTATATATTTTACAATCGTGTTAACTTCAGCAAGGAGTCTGTATGTCCCATTGATTGCTCCATGCATTTGCTAAATTGAACAGTTAATGTTTTGACCTTACATCATCTTGACTTTTCTCTGGAATTGGGCTCTATTTAACATTCTCCTTAAAGTGCTAACTTCCACGTCCAAATGTGTTCATTTAAATGCTTACTCAACGAATCCACACATGTGTTCCTCAATCAGCTCAACCTCCTGTGGGACCCAATTTTCTTCTCTAGCTCTTCTTTCCCTTGGCATGTTGAGCCTGTGGTTGTTCCATCACATTCCAAATCTGGAGTCATCGACCAGCCTCCATCACTTTTCTCTCCCACTCTAAGCTTTCTCACCGATTTTCCATTGTGCCTCTCGCAGCTGTTTTCATCCTTTCATTTCCATCCCCAAATGCTGCCTTGGGTCAGGCGCTCATTACGTGTATTCTAAAGGGCCCCCTGACGTTATTCCTTATCATTCATCTATCTACAATACTCCACCTAAATAACCCTAAAATGCTGTACTGGTTTTGTTACTACTCCATATAAAACTCTTCAATATCTTCCCCTAATAACTTATATAATAAAATCTAAGTTCCTTTTAAGACTTTTCTTAATATTCTTTCTCATTTCATTTTTTCACATTCTGTTTCATTATCTTTTGCCCTATGCTTTTTGTTTTATAAGTGTTTATTAAGTATGTGTAATGCTGGGACAGGGCTTCCCTGTGGCTCAGAGGTTAAAGGATCTGCCTCCAATGCCGGAGACCTGGGTTCGATCCCTGGGTCGGGAAGAGGGAGAAGGAAATGGTAACCCATTCCAGTATTCTTGCCTGGAGAATCCCATGGACGGAGAAGCCTGGTAGGCTGCCGTCCACGGGGTCGCAAAGAGTTGGACACGACTGAGCGGCTTCACTCACTCGTGCTCTACCATAGGACCCTGCTGTGAGACCTTTTAAGATACAGTACTGCTCAGTTTTTGTTTTATTTTGAATTTTTTATTTTGTATTGAGGTATAGCTGATTAACAATGTTGTGACAGTTTCAGGTAAACAACGAAGGGGCTCACCCATGCATATAGCGATATATATTCTTTCTCCCCCAGGGCCCCCCTCCCATCCAGGCTGCCACATAACACTTTTTGCCCTATGCTTTTTGTTTTATAAGTGTTTATTAAGTATGTGTAATGCTGGGACAGGGCTTCCCTGTGGCTCAGAGGTTAAAGGATCTGCCTCCAATGCCGGAGACCTGGGTTCGATCCCTGGGTCGGGAAGAGGGAGAAGGAAATGGTAACCCATTCCAGTATTCTTGCCTGGAGAATCCCATGGACGGAGAAGCCTGGTAGGCTGCCGTCCACGGGGTCGCAAAGAGTTGGACACGACTGAGCGGCTTCACTCACTCGTGCTCTACCATAGGACCCTGCTGTGAGACCTTTTAAGATACAGTACTGCTCAGTTTTTGTTTTATTTTGAATTTTTTATTTTGTATTGAGGTATAGCTGATTAACAATGTTGTGACAGTTTCAGGTAAACAACGAAGGGGCTCACCCATGCATATAGCGATATATATTCTTTCTCCCCCAGGGCCCCCCTCCCATCCAGGCTGCCACATAACACTGAGCAGAGCCCCGTGTGCTATACGATAAGCCCTTGTTGGTTATCCGTTTTAAATAGAGCAGTGCGTACGTGACCGTCCCACAGTCCCTAACTATCCCCTCCTCCCAGCAACCATAAGCTCATTTTCTGTGAGTCCTGTTTCTGTTTTATAAATTCATTTGTGTCGTTTCTTTTTAGAGTCCACGTATAAGGGATATCATACAATATTTCTCTTCTCTGTCTGACTGACTTCACTCAAGGTGGCACTCTCTAGATCCCTGCATGTTGTTTCAGACGGCATTGTTCCATTGTTTTAATGGTTGAGCTATATTCCATTGTATACCTGTACAACACCCTCTATCCATTTCTCTGTCAACGGACATTTAGGCTGTTCCCCGCTCTTGGCTATTGTAAACAGTGCTGCAGTGAACACTGGGGTCATGGATCCTTTCAGATCCTGTGTTTTCTAGACATACGCCCAGGAGTGGGATGGCAGGGTCCTATGACAGCTCTATTTTTAGTTTGTTAAGGTACCTGAACACTGTTCCCCATAGTACCATTGCCCAATTTTTGATATTCATTTACTTTCTCTCTTCTCCATCCGCAATTTTCGCAATAGTAATCCTAAGCTACTTTGCAAACTCACAGGCATGGACTGACTATCTGTGAGCGTGTAGAATCCGGAGGGTGAAGCCTTGGTCCCCGCGTGACGGTGTCGGAAACCTGTTTTTCCTGCACTGCTGTCGCACAGCCAAAGCTCCACAGCTGCTGCCGTCCGTTCAGATTTCTCCTTGGTTTCTCAGCTCCTGGTCCAGCTTATTTAAAATATCAGCAAACGCCTCTGGGGAAATGCAGCGGAGGTCAGGCTCGACTTTCTCTTCTCTTGCTGTCTTGGACCCTTGAGTCTAGCTGCCCTGGCGGCTTTCTGATGTCGCTGAGCAGACTTTCTTTTGCAGAGGCTGGGGAGGCAGGTGAGAGGTATTGCTTTAGGTGTTGCTTCTCTAATTCTTTCCTAATTTCAGAGGACACGGAAGGTTTGCTTTGCTGAAGTCTAGTCCCTCAGACCTGGAAACACAAGAATCTGCTAGAATATGTTAAAGCAAGTCCCAATTACTGTATCATTTTGTCTGTACATATTTCACCATGTATTACCAGTAGATATGATATGTTTAATTAGTTTAACCCCAGTCTGTTATCATAAAAAGAGCAATAATTAATATAACCTAATATGAAGTCTTTGCCCTGCTTCATTCCGCACTCCAAGGCCAAATCTGCCTGCTACTCCAGGTGTTTCTTGACTGCCTACTTTTTGCATTCCAGTCCCCTGTAATGAAAAGGACATCTTTTTTGGGTGTTAGTTCTAAAAGGTCTTGTATGTCTTCATAGAACCATTCAACTTCAGCTTCTTCAGCATTACTGGTTGGGGCATAGACTTGGATAACTGTGATATTGAATGGTTTGCCTTGGAGATGAACAGAGATCATTCTGTCGTCTTTGAGACTGCATCCAAGTACTGCATTTTGGACTCTTTTGTTGACCATGGTGGCTACTCCATTTCTTCTGAGGGATTCCTGCCTGCAGTAGTAGATATAATGGTCATCTGAGTTAAATTCACCCATTCCAGTCCATTTTAGTTTGCTGATTCCTAGAATGTTGACGTTCACCCTTGTCATCTCCTGTTTGACCACTTCCAATTTGCCTTGACTCATGGACCTGACATTCCAGGTTCCTATGCAATATTGCTTTTACAGCATCGGATCTTGCTTCTATCACCAGTCACATCCACAGCTGGGTATTGTTTTTGCTTTGGCTCCATCCCTTCATTCTTTGTGGAGTTATTTCTCCACTGACCTCCAGTAGCATATTGGGCATCTAATGACCTGGGGACTTCCTCTTTTGCTATCCTATCATTTTGCCTTTTCATACTGTTCATGGGGTTCTCAAGGCAAGAATACTGAAGTGGCTTGCCATTCCCTTCTCCAGTGGAC
>SJYC01122576.1:0-20043 GCA_006408675.1 Madoqua kirkii | reverse complement strand
AAATCACTGCAGGTGGTGACTGCAGCCATGAAATTAAAAGACGCTTACTCCTTGGAAGAAAAGTTATGACCAAACTCAATAGTATATTCAAAAGCAGAGACATTACTTTGCCCACTAAGGTCCGTCTAGTCAAGGCTATGGTTTTTCGAGTGGTCATGTATGGATGTGAGAGTTGGACTGTGAAGAAGGCTGAGTGCTGAAGAACTGATGCTTTTGAACTGTGGTGTTGGAGACTTTTGAGGGTCCCTTGGAGTGCTAGGAGATCCAACCAATCCATTCTGAAGGTGATCAGCCCTGGGATTTCTTTGGAAGGAATGATGCTAAAGTTGAAACTCCAGCACTTTGGCCACCTCATGTGAAGAGTTGACTCACTGGAAAAGAGTCTGATGCTGGGAGGGATTGGGGGCAGGAGGAGAAGGGGACGACTGAGGATGAGATGGCTGGATGGCATCATGGACTCGATGGACGTGAGTCTGAGTGAACTCTGGGAGATGGTGATGAACAGGGAGGCCTGGCGTGCTGCAATTCATGGGGTCGCAAAGAGTTGAACACGACTGAGCAACTGAACTGAACTGAATGTGAAGTCTATATTCAAATGCCTAAAAAAAAAATAATGCCTCCTGAATTTGAATGTAAATAAGGCCCAAACTTTGTATTTTGTTGATATCTCTTTTAATCTATAACAATCTCCTCTGTTTTTTCTCATCTTCATTTATAATAAAAACGGGAATCTTTTTTTTCATGTAAAATTGCCCATATTCTCAATTTTGCTGATTCATTCTTGTCATTTAACTTATTCCTCCAATTCCTGTCTATCCTATAAATTGGAAGTTAGATATAGAGATCTGATCATGAACAAATTTTTGATAGGAATACTTCTGAGCACTCTGGTAAAGTGTTTATGAGCCCACTCTTACTGTTATTCTGTGTTGATCAGGAGATCTGGTGCTGTCAGCATAAGACACTTGCAGGTGAAAAAAGGCGTTGCCAGAGACATGCCATACGTGTCAGTTTCAACTCCCATGCACACTGCGGCTCTTTGCTCGTGGTGTTATCAGTGGCTTCATTTCGCTTAGAGTGTTTCAGTTATAATTACACTTTTATTTAGTTTTAAAGGACATATAAATTCATCTCCGAATATTCAAGCACTGTTAGAGGAACAGCACTTGGCCTGGAAGAACTCACATGAGTTGAAAGAAAAAAATAAATCACCACTGAACAAGGTGGGGCAAGAGAAGCATCCTCCAGAGGTCTCACCGTGGAGTAAGTGTGAAGCAGAGGCTCTCCAAGGGTGGGTCCCCCCATGCTGCGTGTTGTGGACAGAAAGCCTCATCCCCCACAAAATGCACATGCTGAGATCCCAGCCGCCACGGTATTAAGAGGTGGTCTTGGTGAATAGCTGGGTTCTCCTGAGTCCTGCTCAGCTTCTGACAGCCCTTCTCCAAGAGGACCATCATTCCACTCAACTCTGCTTCCAGCCTGGACCCGAGCTGTGCTACACATGGCTTGGACGGGGGCCTGGGGAGCAGTCCCGAGGTGCTCATTTTGCCAGCTGTGACCACCAGTCTACTCTCCTCATGGACATATTTTGTAGCTGATTATTCTCTCTCCTGGACTTCCTTGGTGGCTCAGTGGTAAAGAAGCTGCCTGACAATACAGGAGCTTCAGGAGATGTAGGTTTGATCCCTGGATGGGGAGGATCCCCTGGAGGAGGCCATGGCAACCCACTCCAGCATCCTTGTCCGGAGAATCCTATGGACAGAGGAGCCTGGCAGGCTACAGTCTACAGGGTTGCAAAGAGCTGGACACGACTGAGTGACTTGGCATGCACACACATTCTCTCTCCCAAACTAACAAATAGAAAAGAATCTCTGCTTGATTTTAGCTCCTCGTTGACCCAGGGCTACTAAGAAATCCGAGTAAGAAGTGGTTGGGTCTAGCCAAGATAAGACAGGTTCCATACAGCTGGACTTTGCCCCACTCCATTCTCCAAGACCACTTACCAATTCCTGCTGGGCACAAACTCCAGAGTGAGGTGTTAGCAGATAAGGTTGAGGTAGGAGGGCCTTGAAGGTAAACAAAATGTGGCCCCACCTCTGAAAGGAATTCACAGTCCAGTGGGAGAAATCGCCGTGACACCAGAGTTGACGATGTCGGGAGAAGACACCGCATCTCATTGTTTTGAAGTGCAAGCTGCTCTTCACCCAGCCGCTCTGACAAACCCCTACCTGTTTCTCCAACCCATGCGTGCTGCCTCTCCTCTGCTCAATGCTGACATTAGTCCAATAACCATTACTGAAAGGAGCCTGGGAGGTGCGCCTCCTCCAGGTTGGGGGAAACAAGATAAAGGCACAGAAGGATAAAGTGAGGGATGGATTCAGAGCATTGCCAGTACAAGACAGTTGGATGGCATCATCGGCTAGATGGACATGCATCTGAGCAAGCTGCAGCAAGCAGTGAAGGACAGAGACGTCTGGCGAGCCTCAGCCCACCGGGCCACCAAGAGCAGGACACGACTGAGCTACCGAACATCAGCAACGTGGCAAGAATAAGGGTTCCGGGAAAGACGCCAACAGATAGGACAGGGATGACCTAGACAGAAACACTCAACCAAAGCTCACGTGTAAGTCCCCTTGCTCTTCCCAATGTCACACCGAGGAAGCAGTGTGGGTGAGCACACACATCCTGTCCCTCTGTCCTGTTCCCCCATGAGGGTTATATAAACTAGTTACGGCAGAGGGAGGTGACGCAGGCCTCGTCCTGGAATGAGATGGGCTGGATGAAGCACAGGACACAGTGAGGATGGACTCCCCGGGCGATGCTCCAGGCCCAGAGCCCTCTCCACGGCCCCATGCGCCCTGTGACACATTCTGTGCCCACACAAATTTCCCCTCTTCCTCCTGCCCTCACATGCACCTCTGCCCAACAGCAGGCTGCTCTGATTCATCCCATTAACTGCTGGGCTCCCTGAAACCCGTTTTCTCTCCTGCTTGAATGACTTCTAGCTTTATTCATTCAAGTCTTTACTTCTTACTGTCAGTTCTCCAGGCCCAGAGCCCTCTCCACGGCCCCATGCGCCCTGTGACACATTCTGTGCCCACACAAATTTCCCCTCTTCCTCCTGCCCTCACATGCACCTCTGCCCAACAGCAGGCTGCTCTGATTCATCCCATTAACTGCTGGGCTCCCTGAAACCCGTTTTCTCTCCTGCTTGAATGACTTCTAGCTTTATTCATTCAAGTCTTTACTTCTTACTGTCAGTTCAGTTCAGTTCAGTTCAGTCGCTCAGTCCTGTCCGACTCTTTGCCACCCATGAATCGCAGCACGCCAGGCCTCCCTGTCCATCACCATCTACCAGAGTCTACTCAGACTCACGTCCATCGAGTCTGTGACGCCATCCAGCCATCTCATCCTCTGTCATCCCCTTCTCCTCCTGCCCCCAATCCCTCCCAGCATCAGAGTCTTTTCCAACGAGTCAACTCTTCACATGAGGTGGCCAAAGTACTGGAGTTTCAGCTTTAGCATCATTCCTTCCAAAGAAATCCCAGGGCTGATCTCCTTCAGAATGGACTGGGTGGATCTCCTTGCAGTCCAAGGGACTCTCAAGAGTCTTCTCCAACACCATAGTTCAAAAGCATCAATTCTTCGGCACTCTGCCTTCTTCACAGTCCAACTCACATTCATACATGACCACAGGAAAAACCATAGCCTTGACTAGAAGGACCTTAGTGGGCAAAGTAATGTCTCTGCTTTTGAATACACTATCTAGGTTGGTCATAACTTTTCTTTTAAGGAGTAAGTGTCTTTTAATTTCATGGCTGCAATCATCATCTGCAGTGATTTTGGAGCCCCCCAAAATTAAGTCTGACACTGTTCCCACTGTTTTCCCATCTACCTCCCATGAAGTGATGGGACCAGACGCCATGATCTTAGTTTTCTGAATGTTGAGCTTTAAGCCAACTTTTTTGCTCTACTCTTCCACCTTCATCAAGAGGCTTTTTAGTTCCTCCTCACTTTCTCCCATAAGGGTGGTGTCATCTGCATATCTGAGGGTATTGATATTTCTCCTGGCAATCTTGATTCCAGCTTGTGTTTCTTCCAGCCCAGCATTTCTCATGATGTTCTCTGCATAGAAGCTAAATAAGCAGGGTGACAATATACAGCCTTGACGTACTCCTTTTCCTATTTGGAACCAGTCTGTTGTTCCATGTCCAGTTCTAACTGTTGTTCCCTGACTTGCATACAGATTTCTCAAGAGGCAGGTCAGGTGGTCTGGTATTCCCATCTCTCTCAGGATTTTCCACAGTTTATTGTGATCCACACAGTCAAAGGCTTTGGCATAGTCAATAAAGCAGAAATAGATGTTTTTCTGGAACTCTCTTGCTTTTTCCATGATCCAGCGGATGTTGGCAATTTGATCTCTGGTTCCTGTGCCTTTTTTAAAACCAGCTTGAACATCAGGAAGTTCACGGTTCATGTATTGCTGAAGCCTGGCTTGGAGAATTTTGAGCATTACTTTACTAGTGTGTGGGATGAGTGCAATTGTGCGGTAGTCTGAGCATTCTTTGGCATCATTGCCTTTCTTTGGGATTGGAATGAAAACTGACCTTTTCCAGTCCTGTGGCCACTGCTGAGTTTTCCAAATGTGCTGGCATATTGAGTGCAGCATTTTCACAGCATCATCTTTCAGGACTTGAAACAGCTCCACTGGTATTCCATCACCTCCACTAGCTTTGTTCATAGTGATGCTTTCTAAGGCCCACTTGACTTCACATTCCAGGATGTCTGGCTCTAGACTAGTGATCACACTATCGTGAATATCTGGGTCGTGAAGATCTTTTTTGTACTTACTGTGTCACTCCTTAATAACCTAGTAATTTCTCCATCTTTTAACAATGACCGTGGTGCTAGTGGGAAAGAACTCGCCTGCAATGCAGGAGACTCAAGAGATGGGGGTTCCCTCCCTGGGTCGGGAAGATCCCCTGGAGGAGGAAATGGCCACCCACTCCAGTATCCTCGCCTGGAAAATCCCACAGACAGAGGATCCTGGTGGTTTATCATCCACAGGGTCGCAAAGAGTCAGACACGATGAAGCGACTTAGCATGCCTTTAATACTCAGGTCTCTTCTCTGAAAACTCATCGTATTTTCCCTAATACTTCAGATTTTCATCAGGGATGCAGATCCCACAGGTAAATATGATAAAGTGGTTCAAAGACTAGATGTTAGAGCCAGACTGCCTGGTTGAATATCCCATCTGCTTTGTCCAGCAGCTCAGCACAGCAGTGATATATTCTAGCCATTTTAATTATGATTATGTTTAGCATGATACGTCATCTCCATACTGAAAAGTTATATCCTGGTGGTTTATCATCCACAGGGTCGCAAAGAGTCAGACACGATGAAGCGACTTAGCATGCCTTTAATACTCAGGTCTCTTCTCTGAAAACTCATCGTATTTTCCCTAATACTTCAGATTTTCATCAGGGATGCAGATCCCACAGGTAAATATGATAAAGTGGTTCAAAGACTAGATGTTAGAGCCAGACTGCCTGGTTGAATATCCCATCTGCTTTGTCCAGCAGCTCAGCACAGCAGTGATATATTCTAGCCATTTTAATTATGATTATGTTTAGCATGATACGTCATCTCCATACTGAAAAGTTATTTCCTTGTTAGCATGTCCAGGCATGTTCCTTTCACATTAAAGGGTGGGGGGCAGGCTCAGTCGCAGTAAAATGAGAAACAACAGCATGTTGGTGCTTGGATTTTTTTTTTTTTTTTTTTGAGGCTGTTCTGCCCTTTTGCAATAATCGATGCTGCCACCTGCTGGAACTCTCAGGAACTGTTCCCCTCCGCGGAGGAGGTGATGAACCTTGCCACGTTGTTTGAAAAAATTTCACATTTACACAAAATAAAGTAAAATATATTACTCGAAGCACTCAGCCATCCGATATTCATCTGAGCATTTGCTCTCACCGGCTGGCTCTGTGACTAACTAAATGAGATCTTAAAATGCTCAGAAAGGCCATGTGGTCTGTGAAAAGACCAATGTGACGATGAGGCTCTTCATATTTATGATAATAACTGTAAAGGCTCTCTTAGTTACAAAATCTATGCTTCAGGGGATATTTTAATGAAAAGTAGAGTGTGAGGTAAATGTGACATTTAAAACATTGCATTTTTAAATTAAGTTAATTTAAATTATTGATATCATAAAACTGTTTTCCTTGTGTCATTTAGAAATATTTGAGTATCAAATGAGAAAATGATTCAACAAATAGGAGCCACTGAGATAAAACATCAGTAATCTCTATTCAGAATGTTAGGGAAAATATATAAAATATATATTTAAATTTTTCCCCACTGTTCCAGGAGTTATCGGATGTCTGCTTCACAGAGTTTAGGGATGTGTAATGAGAACCATATTTTTGTTTTGTGCTGTGGCTAAACTTTGAGCCAAAGTGAGAGATGAATTCATTTGGAAGCCTGGAAAATAATACTGGAGAATCTCATAGGCAGCTTAGGAGAAATGACTCCTAGTGTTTTAAAATTCAGTTCAGTTCAGTCGCTCAGTTGTGTTCGACTCTGCGATGCCACAGACGGCAGCACGCCAGGCTTCCCTGTCCATCACCAACTTCCAGAGCTTGCTCAAACTTACGTCCATCGAGTCGGTGATGCCCTCCAACCATCTCAACCTTCGTCGTCCCCTTCTCTTTAAATTTAGCTAACCCCAAGCAGAATCTTAGGACATGTGACATCTCTCATAAGCACTTGAAGGGAATGTAGTACTGTCCCTTGAAGTTGGAGGGTTGAGACACATTTCAAAGACTTGGTGATATTAGCATACTGGCCTGTATCCCTTAACAATCACTAACTCATGGCTGCTGGACTCTGTCTCAAGAGAGCAGGGTTAGGGCCGAGCGCAGCGGGGGACACTCGGTGGCGGCTCCACTCCTAGCTTTCCTGCTGAAGATGTCTGTGCATCTGGGCACACTTCTGCCCCTCCCAGGGCCCAGTGAAAGTTCAGCTTTATTAGAAGGACGGGAATTGATGTAAATAAATGTGAGAGGAATAATGAACAGCTTTGAAGCAGGTAACCCTGCTTCTGGCTTCCCAGGTGGCGCTAGTGGTAGATCCGCCTGCCAGTGCAGGGCACGCAAGAGATGTGGGTTCGACCCCTGGGTCGGGAAGATCCCCTGGAGGAGGAAACGGCATCTCACTGCAGGATTCTTGCCTGGAGAGCCCCATGGACGGAGGAGCCTGGTGGGCTGCAGTCCGTGGGTGGCAAAGAGTGGGACGTCGAGCAGGCGTGCAGAAACACCATTCCCCCTCTCACTCCTTGGCAACGTGTCCTCCACGACGGAGCCAGGAGGAAATTTTCCAGCAAGCCAGGCTGACGATCCCTTCCCTTTTAAAATCTCTTCCTGACTTGCCATTCCCCTCAAGTGAAAGTGAAAGTGAAGTCCCTCGGTCCTGTCTGACTCTTTGTGACCCTGTGGATTGTAGCCCACCAGCCTCCTCCATCCATGGGATTCTCCACGGTGAGAATACTGGAGTGGGTTGCTATTTCCTTCTCCAAGGAATCTTCCCGACCCAGGGATTGTACGAAGTCTCTCCCATTGCGAGCAGATGCTTTAACCTCTGAGCCATCAGGGAAGCCGCCATTGCCCTCAGGATAAAAGTAAAATCCCCAACAGAATCTGTTGATCCTGTTCTCTTTGCCTGCAACCCTCTGTCTCTGCCCACAAGTCCCACCCCGGTTAATCACTCTTCCCAACTTAGACACCACTTCCTCAAGGAAGCCTCTTTCCGCCCTTCTGTTCCCCCAATCCAAAAACTTTCATAATTTATTGAAATTCCTTTGCTCATTTTCCCCTGTTCTCCTCTGAATCTGCAAGAACCATGAAAGGCAAGCCGTCTCACAGTCTTGATCACTATTTAATCCTCAGCCACCACACCACTCCTGGTACACAGCTGGTGCTTAATAAGTATTTCTTAAAAGATATAGATGGCTCATCTTTAATAACTCATGAAGAAAAAGCTCTTTTTCAAAAATCTTTCCATGATTTACACTGAAACCACCTCTTCTGTGTGTTTGCTACAAACCATAATAGGGCTCAATCAACAGACTTATTCCTCAAATTAAACAATTTAAAAAGCACATAGATTTCCATTATTTTTTCCTCCCTGAGTTTCTTTTCATGCATCACAGGCTTTCTGACACTGAGACCCTGCATTAGAACCATGTCTTTGTACTTCTTTCTGAAAATTCTTCCCTGACCCCAGAGAGTGGAGGGGATGCCTCTCCCAGGAGCTCCTGTGCCCTCTGGTCTCCAGTCTTTCTGTTGAACGAAACCATGAACTCTTTAGGACAAGCACAGTGTCTTGTTGTAACACTACTGTCTAGCATAACTTACATCTGCCCAGTTATTTAAAGATAAACATACAGGAGGGTGGCTCAGTGGTAAAGAATGCGTCCGCCAATGCTGGAAACACAGGAAATGCAGGTTTCGATCCCTGGGTGGGGAAGATCCCCTGGAGAAGGGAATGGCAACGCACTCCAGTATTCTTGCCTGGAAAATTCCATGGACAACGGAGCCTGGTGGGCTGCAGTCCATGGGGTCACGAAGAGTTGGACATGACTGAGTATGCATGCAGGGAACATACAAGTCAATGAATATCCAACAGCAAACTCAACAGAAGAAAATCCGTTCTTAACCAGTAGGTGGCAACAGTGGGAAATGCCAAAAGAATATCCCCTGGGATATGACCAGGAAGCCTCTGGTGTGAGGTCTACAACGGGGCTACCAGTTTTCCCAGAGGAAGTTACCTTCATATTAAATTTATTAATATAAATTTAGCTACTCTTGTCTAGATGCTTCCCAAATTTGCTCCACCTTTTCCCAGCTCCAGAAACCTGAACTGATTTAATTATTCCATTTGTAATAATATTTTTGTTGGCTGTTTTCCCAGGAGCCTAACTTGTAAAATACTTATTTTCAAAGAACTGATAAAAGCGTTTATATAATTCCTTATCTCATTAAGCTATAACTTTAATATGTATATGATGCATGCCCAGTTTGAAAGTATCCTTTCCTATTTCTGAATATTTGTAGATTTGGGGAAATTCTGCCTTTAACAACACCCAATATTGGAAGAAAATGAATAAGGAAGCAGAAAATGAAAGTGAACAACTTTCCTTTTAGGTTTAACCAGAGTCCAAACATTCTAGAAGAAAGAGCACTCTGCAATAAAATTAAGAATGTTCCTCTCGCATTTATTTATACAAATTCCTATCTGTCTAATAAAACTGTTTATATTAGTGCTTCTCAATATTTACAGTGCAAATGAATAATTGGAGATCTTGTTAAAATCTTGCAGGGGGTTTGGAATGGAGCCAGAGGTCCTGCATTTCTGACAAGCTCCCATCAAGCTGATGGTCCTGGACTGTGAACCACAGTCTCGGCTGCTGGGACATTTTGTTGCTGTTGTTACATCCTTAAGTCAAGTCAGACTCTTTTCGACCTCCCAGGCAGCAGCACACTAGGCTCCCCTGTTCTTCACTATCTCTTAGAATTTGCTCAAAATCATGTCCATTGATTTGGTGATGCTATCCAACCGTCTCATCCTCTGTTGACCCCTGCTCCTGCCCTCAGTCTTTCCTAGCATCAGGGTCTTTTCCAATGAGTCCGTTCTTCGCATCAGGTGGCCAAAGTATTGGAGCTTCAGCTTCAGCATCAGTCCTTCCAATGACTATTCAGGGTTGTCCTTTAGGATGGACTGGTTGGATCTCCTTGCAGTCCAAGGGACTCTCAAGAGTCTTCTCCAGCATCACAGTTGGAAAGCATCAGTCCTTTGGCGCTGGAGCACAATCATTTCCAGCACTTTAAGGACAAGAAAACCTGTGCCTGTGTGTCGGGGGAATCTGATGGCCTCTGGATGAATCTTAAGGGTATGAATATGTCTCAGCTATATTTGACTTATCACAACACCTTAAGCTATTATGTCAATTTATTTTTTTGCAAAAACAGTCATTCCCTGAAATTAATGTTTAATCTCTTCCTAAGTTAGTCCAACCAGAAATAGTCTAGTTAGGCATTACAGCATTGCAAACTCTCCCCAAACTCAGAGGCTTTAAATAACAGTCATTTCATTGCATTTCACGAATCTGAGGGCCAGGAATTCAGGCAGGGCCTCCTCCTACTCCCCAGATTCAGGGCATGTCTAGACGGTCCCTTCACAGAGCAGCTGGACACTGGACACAAAGGTTCGGGCCTCAGGGTCAATGTGGGAACTGCCAGTTCTCTTAAAAGCAAGTCGTGGACCACCAAGGCATCACTTTCACCCACGCTCTGCCAGCCAAGGCCACCACAGGCCAGCCAAGTTTCCAGCAAAGGAGAAGCCGGCCTTCCTCTGGCCAGGAGAGCTGTCAAGAAAGCGCACCCATCTGGAGTCTCCCACAGCTGCCTGACCTCAAAGAACAGACTGACGTCATAGAACCCAAGCACGTCTGAGTATTCGTGTCCAGCAGTAGGAAGAACTGGAATGTTTATACCAATTTTTCCTCCTTAAAATTGGTCACATATTCCAGTTGAATTTCTTTGCATCTCTCTCCATTTCACTTGACTGTTAAAATCGTAAGATGGAACTCATTTCGGTTTGCAGACATGTTTATTAATGCTGAGATATGTACCTCTCTCCGTCTCAGTTTTCTTCTTATTAAACTGAGTAAGAACTTATGTGATTGCTAAGCCTCCTTAGAACTCCATGATTCCAAGATATTTAATCTATTTTGTCATCTCATGTATAATATACTTGTAGTAGTTTAAAAAATTATTTAATATATTTAATGTCTCAAAAGTATACCAATCCAAATTTAAAAAGTATACACATGTACTTTCCTTAAGGAATAATATTCCGTTACCCCCTTTTGGACACTCTCCCAGTTTTCCAGTCTAACACTACTAAGATAAAAATACAAATTTAAGACTGCAATAGTACATAATATTTAATCAGTTAATGAGAGGAGTTCACTATGTGAAGTATAAGTGGAGTGAGAAGAATCCCCCCAAAATAGAGGTGAAGGATTAAATTCCCCCCAAAGACCCATTAAGATCACTAGATGTGTATAAGAGACAGACTATGTATTAATTATATATAATATGTATTAATTATACATAATATGTAACATGCATATTTATACCCTAACTCTCTGCCTCAGTTTAATTTCCAGCAAGTTATTCAAGAGCTTCTGCATAATTTAAGTACTGCTTACTTAAAGATTTACCACTTTAATTACAGACATTCTTCCTCTTTGAAAATCCTTTAGATGTTTAGGGAAATCTTACAGCTCACTCAAGCCCATATAATTTATTTATATAACAAAATTTTAGAAGTTAACTAAGACCTTCCTCAGTTTAGATTATGATCGACTGGTTTAAATTTTCCACCTTTTTTCATTTTGTACAAAACACTCTCTTGCAGCCATAATTTCCAAAAAGTTAAAGTACAAAAAAAAAAATTGCACCCATCTACCTCAACCTCTATCTCCCTCTAAAACTGAGTGATAGTGAATCTTTGGATTGACACTCAAATCTAAAAAAGGGGAAGAAAAAAGGTTACAGTATAACAAAAATGTCATGGGATTTTCTAGACATTTCTTTAAAATTACTGGTGTATATTAACTTTTAAGGAAAACAAAAAAACATGTTTGTATAATAACATGTCACAGAAAGAAAAGGTCTCGGATTAGAGCCAAACGTCTTCAGATGCATAAGTTTCAGGCAAGGAATGAGACGCTGAGGAGAGGATGATACGAAAGGATGGAGGAAAGGGCGGGAGGGGGAGGCCCTCGCGCAGGAAGAAGGAAAGGACGAGAGACACAGGGGCTGCGCACTCGCCAGGCTGATGCCAGCCAGGCCCTGCAGGCACCCTCAGGAAACGCTCCACTCAAGAAGAGCAAGGACTCGGAACTGATGCGCCCGAAGTACCGTTCATCCCCTCTGAGACGTAAAATGGAAATGTTTTAATGACAGTTCTCAAATATTTGTTGCTGTTCAGTCCCTAAGTCACGTCTGATTCTTCATGATCCCATGGACTGTAGCCCACCAGGCTCCTCTGTCCATGGGATTCTCTAGGCAAGAATACTAGAGGGGGTTGTCATTTCTTCCTCCAGGGGATCTTCCCAGACCAGGGATCGAACCTGTATCTCCTGCATTACAGGCAGATTCTTGACCACTGAGCCACCTGGGAAGCCTGGGTCTTAAAGATGCATGGTTTTATCCCCACATTTGAAAAGTAAGCTATCATAGCTGAGTTGTATCCCTGCCAGCCCCATTCATGTGCTGAAGCTACTTAAGAATGTGCCTACTTGGGAAGGGAGATCCAGCCAGTCCATCCTAAAGGAGATCAGCCCTGGGTGTTCTCTGGAATGGCTGATGCTAACGCTAAAGCTCCAATACTTTGGCCACCTCATTCGAAGAGTTGACTCATTGGAAAAGACCCTGATGCTGGGAGGGATTAGGGGCAGGAGGAGAAGGGGACAACAGAGGATGAGATGGCTGGATGGCATCCCTGACTCGATGGACGTGAGTCTGAGTGAACTCCGGGAGATGGTGATGGACAGGGAGGCCTGGCGTGCTGCGATTCACGGGGTCGAAAAGAGTCGGACACGACTGAGGACTGAACTAAACAACTGAGAAGGGCATTTAGGGGGGTGATTATTCAAAACGAGGTCCTGAGGGTGGGCTCTAACCCCATCATGCTGGCGCTCTCATCGGAAGGGGACACACAGAGACAGGAAGGACACAGCCACCGAGGAAAGGCCGCTGGAGCCCCCGAGGGAGGGTCTGCCCGCTGTCTCCACCATAACATTAGGCTTCTCCTTCCGTCCACACCGTAGGGCAAGACTTCAGCCTCCTCGAGCCTCGGTTTCTTCCTGCTGTACAATATGGACAGAGCTACCTCACAGTGTTCTGGAAGCAGTACTGTGAAATGGTGTTTTCAGTCTGCTGATGGCCGCGGCAGCATCCGTTCTATGTGAACCTTGAGCAGAACAGCGAAGCTGAGGCTCACAAGGCTTTCAGCCCCCGTTCCAAAGCCAAGGGGGGTCTTACGAAACATTCCTCCCACCCATTCTCCATGAGCCTGCAGCCCCGTGTCAGAGCCCATCCTTTCAGTGGAAGTGAAGTGAAGCCGCTCGGTCGTCCAACTCTCAGTGACCCCATGGACTGTGGCCTACCAGGCTGCTCCGTCCACGGGATTTTCCAGGCAAGAGTACTGGAGTAGGCTGCCATTGCCTTCTCCAGGAGATCTTCCCGACCCAGGGATTGAACTCGGGTCTCCCGCATTGTAGGCAGAAGCTTTACCGTCTGAGGCACCTGGGAAGTTCAATATCTCTCCCCATTTTCTCAGTCAGAGAACACTGCTGACTTTTAAAGATGCACAAGGTGAGGGTTGTGAGTCAAGTTTTATTTGGGCAAAATGAGTACTACAGCCCAGGAGATGGCACCCCAGATAGCTCTGAGACCGCTCTGAAGCGGTAGGGGGAAGGTCAGCATACATGTGGTTTTGGTGACTGGGAAATGCACGCAATAAAGCACATATTTTTGGCAGATTGTTGCTGCCAGTCACCAGGAGAAGACGTCACCGGGAAGGAATTTATTGCCTTTCTAGACATGAAGAAAGGCAAGAACTGTGCTCGTAACATCAGCCCCTGAGAATATCTAACTCTCTGAAGACCTGCTCTGCCAGTTTTTGGGGAGCACGGCGTGCCTCATTTCTGCTCTCCACCCTGAGCGCCTCACAGGGGCGGCTGAAGGTCAGCAGCTGCAGGAGCCACGATTTCCTCCTGGTAGAGGTGGATGGTCTGCACCACGGCAAGTGCCAGTTTGTCACTGACAACACCCAGCACTTCACACTGTCTTCAAGGGTGCAAAAGTCTACCACGCACTCCCCCAGCAAGTCCTGCGGCCACTTCCATTCAAAGGTCTGAAAACTAATAAGTAGCCAGGAATGTTTTTATCATCCTTTGTTTTCCTCTTACGCTGCTATCTGTTCCATCAGTTGCTCATGAGCAACCTTAAGGAATAATATTCCGTTACCCCCTTTTGGACACTCTCCCAGTTTTCCAGTCTAACACTACTAAGATAAAAATACAAATTTAAGACTGCAATAGTACATAATATTTAATCAGTTAATGAGAGGAGTTCACTATGTGAAGTATAAGTGGAGTGAGAAGAATCCCCCCAAAATAGAGGTGAAGGATTAAATTCCCCCCAAAGACCCATTAAGATCACTACCACTCTAGATAGCAGAGAGTGCCAAAGTACCAAACCTTTTTTTCTTATTATTCAGGCTAGAAACACAATAGGAGTTCAGAGAAAAGAAAACGTAGAGAAGGCCGTTGTGAATGGAAAATGCTGCCGGCTGTTTGCTGTGCTGCTGGTCATAGTCTGCCAGGCTTCTCTGTCCCTGGGATTCCCCAGGCAAGAGCACTGGAGTGGGTTCCTACGCCCTCTTCCAGGGGACTTTCCTGACCCAGGGACTGAACCCTCGTCTCCTGTACTGGCAGACTGGTTTTTTACCACTGAGCCACCAGGGAAAACCTTATTCTGATACGTTGTACTACAAAATCAGGTCTTGGTTTAAAGAACTTAAAATATGTGTATGCAGAGGTCATTCTCACAATATTCTACACTCTCTACTCTAATTCATATCTGGGCCCAGTCACCCTCTCCGATCAGCAGAAGGGTTGGAGGGCAGGTCTACAGGCTCTATTTTGCTATCAGCAAAATGAATTAGAATCACATTGTACCCAACAATTTACAATTAGAATGAAACACATCTCCTTTTTTCCATTAGTAAAAACTTGTGAAACAATGAAGGAATCATTAAAATGGAATCTGAAAAATTAAATCAGCCAAAAGAAAAAAATGGGCATATCTTATGAGTTTGGCCAGGAGAGAAAAATAAGACTTCAGATTTCACTGTTCAATTTCATTTTTCACTGTCTCATTTTTTTCAAATTCATATGAATTTACTTTTCCTGGAACTTTTCCCTTAGTACAAAAGTACTTACTAAAAAATCCAGAAAAACACAAAGAAAGCACGCACTGATAATTCTCTCATTTACAGTGAATTCATATTCAAATTCTGTTATATGACCCACAGGTTATATTTTTTCCATGCAAGTTTTTTTTTTCAATTGCATACTGTTTATATCCTTTTGCAGGCTTCCCTTGTGGCTCAGCTGGTAAAGAATCCGCCTGCAGTGTGGGAGACCTGGGTTTGATCCGTGGGTTGGGAAGATCCTGTGGAGAAGGGAAAGTCTACCCGCTACAGTATTCTGGCCTGGAGAGGTCCATGGACTGTGTACTCCATGGGGTCACAAAGAGCTGGACAAGATTGAGTGACTCACTTCACTATACCCTTTTGCACACACTGCGCGTTATGAAATCTTCTTCCTCAATAATTTAATAGCTGTATTATGTCACTACCTGAAGCTCTTTATTTGACTTAACCATTTAGATTGTTCGCCAGTGTTTCCTATCGCAAACAGTATTGTGACAAGCAGCCTTGCATATGTCTCTACAGACACAGAATTCCACTGGAAAGAGTGATGCTAACCGTGAGGGCTTCACTGATGGCTCAAACAGCGGAGAATCTGCCTGTAACGCAGGATGCTTGGGTTTGATCCCTGCGTCAGGAGGATCCCCTGGAGAAGGGAATGGCTACCTACTCTAGTATTCTTGCCGGGAGAATTCATGAAAAACGTAACCCCCACATTCTTACTATGTTAAAATAAATGAATATGATTAAAATTATGCAGATCATCTCCACCTCTCCCGTCAGGTACTTGATGGCAACTGATGATTAGCAACTGCTCCTGCAGTGATCTCATTTACACTAATTAACAAAATCAAGTAAGGTTGAAATTTATTGTCCTGCTCAGTGAATCAGGAGTCTGGCAGCTGCTCCTACCAAGGCTGGCATTGGAGCCTGGTTGTAACAGATTGTCTGAAAAAGTATTTTCCTGATTATCTTCTAATGAATTTATTCTTAGGAGACAATAGGATGAGAAATACATCAAGAGATTTCTCTACTGAAAAAATTTTAAGCTAATGTTACATGAGGATTTCCTATACAAAAGAGGAAGCTCCTTCAATTAATGAGCTTACACTGATGGAAACCAGGAAGCTCTGGTTTCATGTTACCATGTTACCATCATTTATTTAATCAAACTTCTGTCATATTTAATTTATTCTCTCTTCTTCATCATAGTATAATTTTATAGCAACTATGCTATGCTTATAAATATATGCTTTTGTATATGTGTAACAACTTCTGAAAGAAAAATCTCTGAAAATTCACTCACTTAAAATACAGACTATAAATACATTTTAAATTTTGTTAGCTATTTTCATTCAGAATACCAGCATATAATTATATAAATGTTTGCATGAAAAAAGCATGAGAATATTTATTTTCCTCACATTCTTAACAAAATACCTTCAAAGTTTTGGTTTGCAGATCAGATGGCAAGAGGAAAAATGCTTTAGCTGTCATTGTTATGGAAGAGGAGGATATAATTTTGTAAGTTTAAAAACCTCGTGTTTTGTTAGAAGTATATTTTTATGTTTTGAACAGTTTTTCATATACTTCTATTTGTTATTTTTTATCTAGTTGATAGCCTTTCTTATCAGAGGTCTTTATGTAATAAGGGAAATTCACTTTTCTGCCATTTTGTCACAGATACTTGTCCTGTGCCACCTCCTCTGACTTATGGCTTTTGCCACGGAGTATCTCACAAACCATCTTCACGACGTCTACCGACCGTCTCCTCTCTGGCTTCTGTTTCTGTTTTTGTTTACAGTTCTTAAAACACCCTTCTCCTGAATTTGTATTATTTGCAGGCTTCCTTTTACTTTCATCTGCCTCTTTATTTGAGATGTATTTAAACAATGAGAGAGGATTTGTTTCCTGGATGATTACACCGTTGTCTCCAAGCTACTTATTAAATCATTCGTGGTTTCCCTCATTGACATGAAGCATCACCTTTATAAAACACTGAAGTTCTCAGATGCATCCATCGGAATTCGGCAAAACCAAACAGCTCAGAACTCTTTACCCCAGTAGGTAGCCAACAAAGACTTTATCCAGGCTGAGGCTGAGTTAAACATAGCACTGTTATTTAAATCTAGAGGTTAGATTCTATCTCCTAACAATAAAATGGTCACATTAGGCAAAATCTAGAGCTGTACTGAAATTTAAAGGCATTCATCCCATCAAAGGATTAAAAACACATTCTATTATACTCTTTCTTGGTTTCTTTTAGATTTTTGCAAATCATTTTATTGTGTTCATTTTATCAGACCCAATCCAAATTACACAGTGACTCGTGAGCCAGAGAAAGTTTATAAAAACAGACAGTAGAATTTTTCTACAAATTCATTTTGTTTCTTTATAATTATTAAAGTTGTACTGTGGATTCTTGCTAATCCCCTGCCCCCTACACATATAGTGTGGTAAAACTGGAAGAAATGATTCTGATTTAGCAAACATACCCCAGAGAAAAACCTATAGTTTTCTTGATCTTAATGAGCCAATTTATATACACTCATATCCCAGCCATCGAAAACTGGCTCAGGTCCCGATTCCTATCTTTTTCATTATAAACGCTCCAGCTTATCAAAAAGCACGCAGTGTCTCTCGGGCCTCTGAGGCTTGGCTGGGGTCCTCCAGACAGAGCGTCGTGGGACGGTCTTCCAGACTGGTAATTAATAATAAATAGCATCTGCAGAGTACTTCACATCTTCAAAGGACTCTGCAAACAGTAATTAACCCACATTCTAACACTTTTAAAGGAAGAAGCAGGAACGAGCTTTTGGTTTATGAATGAGAACCCGACTTCCAATGAAGCTGCGGTTATGCACGGTTTTTGGAATTACACGGAATATCAGGACTTCTTTCCTTACATTTCAGGTGAATCAGTCTCAGCCTCACCGTAATCGACATTTGGGTCTGGATCCTTACCTCGGGAGGGGACCTTTTCTGCTCTTTGTAGGATATTTAACAGCATCCTTGACCTCTGATCCCTTGAGACCAGTCATACCACCCAAGTCCTGACAAATCAAAAGCTCCCCAAGTGCTGACAAAGCCCTGGAGGGCAAAGGTCACTCCCAGCTGCTGCGATTCGAGATTGCCACTTTGTAGGAGAAAGGGCCAAAAAAAGACTGGTAATGCCCGTGACAGGGTTTCTGGTACAAACGAAGTTTCTGTCTCCAATTCACATTCTGTTGTTACGTGTATCACAGAACCTCTGTACCTATTGTTTTCCCTCCTCTTTATATACAAAAATATAACTGATGAGATAGAGCCTTCTAAATATATCTCTAATGTGAACCCACACGTGTGTGTACGCACACACACATACACACACACACACACACACACTCCTCACGACAACTGCATAAACCAGGTGCCGCCACTGCCCTACTTTACACAGGAGGAATCCTGGACACAGAAAGGCGGCAGAGCTTGGCTAAGTCGGTAAAAAGAGTGTCAGTCGCTCAGTCACGTCTGACTGTTTGTGGCCCCATGGACTGTAGCCAGCCAGCTTCCTCCATCCATGGAGTTGTCCAGGCAACATTACTGAGTGAATAGCCATTCCCTTCTCCAGGGGATCTTCCTGACCCAGGGATCAAGCTAGGGTGGCCTCCTGCATGGCAGACAGATTCTCCATCTGATCTACCAGGGAAGTCCCTAAGCAGGTAAGCGCGGGTTCAACTTGGGCACTTTTCTTCCAGGGTCTGTGCTGCCGATGACTGAGCTATCCCTGGGTATATGTGGCATGTGCTTTTTTTTTTTCCCAGCAATGAGTTTTGCAGCCTGGAAACTGTTCAGTAAGTGTCAGCATAAAGTCTCTAAAAAACAACAGTGGCGATAGGAATAAGGAAAACAGAAGGTTTCGAGAAAAGCAGTGGGGCAGCTGGGCCGACGTATATTTGTGAAAAAGTATATGGTGAATCACTCAATAAACACAAGACACACTGAAGCATAAAAGACTCACAAAGCATGATTCATATCCTCAAGGAGCCAACCCAGAATATGATATCAGATTAAAAGATTACCAGGCAGAAAATTATAAGGCATACCTCCAATTCTAAATTTCTGGGTGGTAGGGAAAAGGAGATTTATTATGCCAAAGGCACTAGGGTAGATCATTGGGCAAAAACGTCATGTGAGCTGTGACTTTACAGATGAGTAGGATTTGAAATTTGAGGAATGAGTCCCTCAGAGGACATTTCAGATGGAAGAGATGAGATATTCATAAAGTTGAAAGGATGAAGTGTCGTAAGTCAGTTTGGTTGGAATTGGCTAAGCAGAGAGAGATGAGACTGAAAAATTACCAGTTTGGTAATAGGTTACTGCAGCCATGAAATTAAAAGACGCTTACTCCTTGGAAGGAAAGTTATGACCAACCTAGATAGCATATTCAAAAGCAGAGACATTACTTTGCCAACAAAGGTCCATCTAGTCAAGGGTACGGGTTTTCCAGTGGTCGTATATGGATGTGAGAGTTGGACTGTGAAGAAAGCTGAGGGCCGAAGAATTGATGCTTTTGAACTGTAGTGTTGGAGAAGACTCTTGACAGTCCCTTGGACTGCAATGAGATCCAACCAGTCCATTCTGAAGATTAGCCCTGGGATTTCTTTGGAAGGAATGATGCTAAAGCTGAAACTCCAGTATTTTAGCCACCTCATGTGAAGAGTTGACCCATTGGAAAAGACTCTGATATTCAGTTCAGTTCAGTTCAGTTGCTCAGTCATGTCCGAGTCTCTGCCACCAGATGAATCACAGCACACCAGGCCTCCCTGTCCATCACCATCTCCCGGAGTTCACACAAACTTATATCCATCGAGTTGGTGATGCCATCCAGCCCTCTCATCCTCTGTTGTCCCCTTTTCCTCCTGCCCCCAATCTCTCCCAGCATCAGAGTCTTTTCCAATGGGTCAACTCTTCGAATGAGGTGGCCAAAGTA
>SJYC01122574.1:0-16962 GCA_006408675.1 Madoqua kirkii | reverse complement strand
CTGCCATCCAAAATCTGGTATATTTTGGTTTTACATATTTGGTATATAAGCCCAGATGTAATATATTTGTATTTACACATACTATACACTTTAAATAATCTAAGAAAAAACAAGTCATTTAAAAAATCAAAGCAATTTACTTATCTGTAGAGAAAGTTACAATGGACATACCATTCTGACCTTTTCAATGGGCCATACATAGGAAAGCCACTCTTTGCCAAATACTATTTATACTGAAGTACAAATTCATATAAAAATATTTTCTTTAAAATATGCTCTATTTTAGAAAAAAAATTAAGTGTAGGCCAAGTACGTAAAATTGCAAGAGATTTAAAAAATCAAACTGATCTAACTTTAAGTTTTTAGACCATTACTCAATCTCCCCTGATTTAGCTAATAACATCATTAAAAAGGTGCTTTTAAGGTGGTGCAGTGGTAAAGAATCTGCCTGCCAATGCAGGGGATACAGGAGACATGGGTTCAATCCCTGGGTTGGGAAGACTCCCTGGAGGAAATGGCAACCCACTCCAATATTCTTGCCTGGAAAAACCCATGGAGAGAGAAGCCTGGCAGGCTACAGTCCATGGGGTTGTTAAGACTCAAACACGACTGAGCACACACACTCACCCTAATCATTAACAAGGCATTTTATTCATGAGCCTGACCTTAACCTTAAAAAATAAATTTGTTCACATTTCAAAGTGGAATTTTAGCCTTCAACTTAAAAAGACGTATTTACAAATCCAAATGTACCAACGAATATTTTTCTTGCAATGCTTTTATTAGACAAAAGCCATTATTAAAAATTTTACTCGACTTCAGAAAATCCCGTTTAGGTCACTACTTTTAATGAGTCTAAAAGCTTCTTAATCTATTTTATTAATATGAGTTAAATTTTTATATTTGCATAAGGAGACTGTAATGTTAAAACTTTTTATTTCATCTCAGTCATAAAAATAATGAAATACTATACTGCTAAAAAATTTTCTTTCTTGACATTGGGACACTAGGTGTCTTTTCACCATTTGTATTTCTTGTTAAATAATCCACTTTTTAAAGTGTTTTCCTTATAACATGAGTATCTTTTTTCTTATTATTAAAAGCTCTATAAAGATACAGAAAAAAAATAAAGTTATGATGACTGTCTGTATCTAAAAACATAGTTTAACATTTTATCATGATAATCTGTTGCAATGAGGCAGTCAGATCTGAGGCTTGCCTCACTAGGAAAGCTAGCTTCAAACCAAATACTGATTTTCCTCCTGTAATTCACACTTGTCTATTGAAACAGTGACCCAACGTTCTTGTAAGATTTTAAATTTCCTCTTAAGTGTCCTTCGAATAGCTTTCAAGTCTGCAACTCGACTCTGATCCTCCCCAACAATGACGTGAGACACTCCCTCAGCTAAATAGGAAACTACCTGCGCTCCATGAAATCGAAGCTCCAAGGCTGTGATGGCTAACCTAGCTCCCTTGATTCTGGTGCTTAAGTCATTGATGACAGCGTACAAGTCCAAATAAACGGTGTGGTGTCTAAACATGCTAAGAGGCTCGCTGGCCCAGGAATACCTGTGTTCCAAATCAGCAATCACAGGATTCATCTCCCCAGGAGTCTGCTCACCAGCATTTTTAATTCCTGAAAACACTTCCTTCAGCTGGTGCAAATCTGTGTCAACAAAGTAACTATCCCCATATTGGTCATACTCCTGGGCAAAGTGTTGCTTTGTCGACGGGCACATGTGGATCATGAAGCGGGGTTGCCAGGGCACACAGCTTCTGGTCCTAAAACACTCCAGCAGCCACTCTGGTTTGACGACGTCATGTTTATCTGAAGAGATGATATTCTTCACTCGAATGTTGTCAGACCCTGCGATCACACAGTACGTGTCTGGGCCTGGGTTCTGTACTATGTAACCACCCAATTCGGCGATTCTGTTCTCCAGGTCAGGCTTGGGATGGCTGCTGGTTCCACTCATGACACAAAACTCCACATCTTCAAACACAGTAGAAATCCTGTTTACGTTAGAAAGGTTGGGAGCTTTTAGGTGCTCAATAATTCCAATGACTTTCTTCATCTTTGGGGCAGCTTTCCGCTTTTCTCTTGTGGTTCATCATCACCACTCACGTAAAGGTGTTTGGACGCGAGCTTTCCACAGGCTTTCCCTCGAAGTTGCTCTAAGTCCTCCAGGGATGTACATTCGTACCATTCTTTGTCTTCTCTTATCTTCTCAATCCGCGGAAAACGCAACGTGCAGCCGGTTTTATACATGTCACTGGGGACGATCTCTGTGGCCTTAACCTGAACAATGACTGAATTGCAAGGCTCGATGTAGACCTCTGGCCTCTCTGTTCCACACAGAATGTTGCTTGGTGGGGCTTTCCTATGAAAAGGCTTCCAGTGTTTGGCCAACTTCAAACCCAGGTCATACAGTTCTTTCATGGTGTAACCCGAGCCAACGCGACAGAGAGTGTGAAACACTGAAGGTTTTTCACCAGGAAGGGGCTTCTCTGCCACAGCACACAAAAAATGAGACATCATCCCACCCCGGGCACCCTTCCCCCAGTAGCCCCCGATGATTAAGATGTCCAGCTCATCCATAAGACCACTGACATACTCTGGTTTAATTTTTAACCATCCTTCGCCTCTTTTATCCGGCTTGTAAATAGATAGCGGGTGTTTTACCATGATCCCCTCTTCTCTTTTATCTATCGCTTCATTCAAAGCATCAATTACTTCTTTCTTAGTATGAGCTTGTGTTTTCTGCACTATTTCTATTCTACCTGGTACAGGTGTGAAAACACTATTAAGAATTTCAAACCTCTTTCTCAGGGTCTCATGTCCTAGCTTTTTATCATTAACCATCAGTACATCAAAAACACAGTAACAAGTCTGCAGCTCAGAATCTTCCACCATTCTTTTAATATCAAACTTACTCCCCTTTTGCATAAAAGTCTGTGTGTTAGGGTTGTAGGCCATCATCTCACCGTCGAGGATACAGTTCAGCACATCTGTCTTGAATGCATTATGAATGAATGGTGTGAGGGACCCTTCCTGTGGGGAAGCACCAAACTGGTCCTCGTAGCTATACCCATTGCGAGAGAAGTAGCGGTACACACCCCATCCTTGTGCATCTGCATCCGCTCGCCGTCCAGCTTGGTTTCGATGTAGAAACTCTGGTGCTTCATGTCCTTCTCAATTCGCTCGATATCTGCTATAGCGGCCAGCATGGGTTTAAAGGCAGAGAATAAGGTGATGGAAATGTCACTGAGTCCCACTGAAGGATCGTGCAGTTGCCTACAGACCTTCTCCAGATCTGTGGTGACATTATGCAACTCGGCAGCATCACTGTGAAAAACAGAAAATATAGTGTGCTGACTGAAGCCAAGCTTTAGGTCCTTAACAATCATCCGTATCAGCCACTTTTGTTCAAGTGCTGAACTCTGAGTTATAAGCTGAAGAACACTTTTCTTCATTAGGTCTTTCCTTTTGGCAGAATTGTTGCTGGCTATGGAGTCTAAAATGTCATTTACTTGCTGAATGCTTAGGCTTCCTTTCTGTAGACATCTGGGTTTCAATACAAAGTACGCAATCATCGCAAAGTCTCCAGCGTCTCCACGGGTTCCGGTCGGTGTTCTATAGTTCAGAAGTTTAAGGGCATCTTTTCCATCTCGAGGCAAGTTAAGCAATTCAACATAAAGCTTAGCCAGCATAATTTCTTTGATTCCATAGGCCATTCTCTCCCTTTCCAGCTGAGGAAGAATAAGTCTCATGGCTGGATAAAAAGAATCTGTGACATCTTTTTGGTTCTTATGAAGGGCATCGTGAAACTTTCTCCAAGAATCTAAAAATGCTTTGAAGTGTCTGATTTTTTCTGCACGCCCTTTACTTTTCTGAATTCGTTCTAAAGTCGAACATAAATCTGCAAAAGGAACGTGAGATGCAACAGTCTGTGAGGTTTGTGAGGCAGCCATAGAAGCGACGGTGAATCTTCTGGTTTATCTGGTAAAGCAAAAAGAGAGTAACTTTAAAAGATAAAATTCAACTAAATATTTAATATAATGACCTCACAGAGAGTGTGTGGTTTATAATAAATGTTTAGTAACATTCATTACATGAAAATAGATCAAATAAATGATGCCTCTTTGCAACCTCTACACTGAATGATAATCAACTATTTTGCTTCAATCCTAGTTCATTTCTGGGCTCCTGAGGTCTTTTCTTGTATTTTTCTTCTTTTTCTTTCAGACCACCATCACACAGCATCAGAAACAAACTTTTTTTCTTTATTTATAAACAATTTTTCACATTTTATCTTATTTTTTTATTATAGTTGATTTACAATGCTGTGTACATTTCTGCTGTAGAGCAAAGTGATTCAATTATACATATATGTGTGTGTGTGTGTGTGTAATTTTTTCCTATTTTTATTATGGCTTATCACAGGATATTGAATATAGTTCCCTGTGCTATACAGGAGGACCTTGTTGTTTATCCATTATACATAGGGAAAAAACTTCTTAAAATCATGTTTTTACCAAATCACTGGTTCACTGAATTCAAATTTGGCTGAATTGAACTTGTGCATACCCTTTCCCCTCCAAAAAAGTACCCTCTCCTTCCTGACAAAGTCTATGACTATTCACTATCACTTCTTCCCTGCTATGCCAAGTCTCTCTGGCAGCCAAAGCCCAAATCAAAATACTCTCCCCATAAAATTCTCACTTTACCTATCTCAACTCTAGCATCACAGTTCATACAGTTTCACAAATTTGAATTCATCAGCACAGGTTTTCAGCTCATATTCCCATGCCAATAATCCTGAAACCACCTGCTGACTACATATGGGCTAGACACTGTGCGACGGGCAAATACAGTATGCTTCTGCCTTAAGCGCACATTCTGTAATGAAAAGAGAATGTTATGGGGATGTTTATAAAGTGCTAATTGCTTTAACAAAAATATAATAAAAGTAAAATGTCATGAGGCAGAGCTCCCCATTGAAGAATCTTCTAAAGTCACTGAGGGGAAAATGGGGACCTTGCTGGACTAGGGTCTAGATTATTTGCATAAGTGGTTACCACAAGCATAAAATTACTTTGAAGCTTTAAATATTCGTGCATGTTCTATTAAAACCTATAAGAGAACTATCTTAATATGGTTTAAACTATGTCAACACTAAAATACACTAACTTTTGCCAAAGAAGACTCAAGTAAACTGAGCGCTCTAAGAATCTAAAGAACCTCGTGGTTCAGTTTCAGACCCCTCTTGGCAAGTCTCCAGTAGCCCAGAGAGCAGAGAGCTGGAGCTGCCTCCAGGAGTGCGGAGTCCTCTTGTGGCACAGAGTCCAGGAGATTCCCCACCCCAGGAAACAAAAGGGAACTGCACAATGTCAGCACAAGGCCACGTAACCTAGCAGTTGGCACAAGGAGTCAATCACCATACCACGTTTACTAAACCATCAGTCTCTGACGTTAGAAATCGGTATAATTTGTACCACATACATTGGCACATAGGAGTTCATCAGTTTGTTGAATGAATTACTGAAACGTGGAGCTGAGTTCCTGGAAAAGCACACCACGGAAAGCCAGGAGTTTAAGAGAACTATCTTAATATGGTTTAAACTATGTCAACACTAAAATACACTAACTTTTGCCAAAGAAGACTCAAGTAAACTGAGCGCTCTAAGAATCTAAAGAACCTCGTGGTTCAGTTTCAGACCCCTCTTGGCAAGTCTCCAGTAGCCCAGAGAGCAGAGAGCTGGAGCTGCCTCCAGGAGTGCGGAGTCCTCTTGTGGCACAGAGTCCAGGAGATTCCCCACCCCAGGAAACAAAAGGGAACTGCACAATGTCAGCACAAGGCCACGTAACCTAGCAGTTGGCACAAGGAGTCAATCACCATACCACGTTTACTAAACCATCAGTCTCTGACGTTAGAAATCGGTATAATTTGTACCACATACATTGGCACATAGGAGTTCATCAGTTTGTTGAATGAATTACTGAAACGTGGAGCTGAGTTCCTGGAAAAGCACACCACAGAAAGCCAGGAGTTGATCACACACCTACACAAACACACAAGTGGTGGGGTGTTTGTTTAAAACATTCAGCAGTCATGACCACTTTGGGGAACGTGAACAACATTCATTTGGGGGCCTATAGGGAAAAACAGCCTCCCTTCTCAGTCAAATTCCTGGCAAAGGAAACCCAACTTCTACCCAGTCAGGCCAGGAGAAGACCACAATGCTGAGTGTTTTATCTTTGACTATGGGAGCTGCCTTCCCCTTGCTGTCTCATTTGCATAACTGACTGCACCACCTGTTTAGATCTGTTCACTGTCTCATCTCTCAAGACCTGCTCCCTCCATCCAGCACATTACAACACACAATGCCCTGTTTACAATTCATATACAATATGTATATTGAGAAACACTTCTTTGAATGCTCAAGTCTGGTATAGTTTCTGATCTATCTGTAGATTCTACTATGAACTCAAAGTCAGTTTCCCTAAGAAAGTCCCAGGCAAGGACCCAAATCATAGGAGGAGAACCACATAATGACGTAGATCTATACATGCTTCCTAAGGGTGTCACACAGATAACAAAGATTGCAAAATTAGTAAAAATGAATATACTTCGAAAATTTTTACTTATGAAAACTGTACAAGAAGTCAAATATTAGTATTTCCACTGCTTTTTAACATACTCATTTTTTGGAATCTGAGCATTTTACCTGCTATTTTTTATTTAGGAAAAAGCAAAACAAACAAGTTTGTGCTTAGGGCTCAGAAGTCCAATAAATCCGAGTTTAGGTGTGAAGTCTAACACTTATTAGCTGTGTGATATGACGCACTGTTTAATTTCTCTACTATTTAACTTCTCTAAGTTTCCTCAAGTGTGAAGTGAGGTTGATATCTACATATAAATTAGGATGACATCTGACAATTTACATAAGATGCTTAATGTAGTACATGACATTTAATAAGCCCCTGACCGATTTCAGTACTATAATGCTTGTTGTTAAAATAAATAAATAAATAAAAACACTGGAAACATAAATATTACAAAGTACCAAGCAAAGCTCCTAAGAGAATGAATACAGGAATTAGTATTAATAATGACTCATCATCCATTCAACTGCTGCCTAGATCGCTGTTCTGAAGTGAAAACAAAACAAACTACCGAGGTTTTATTCCGTGAATATGGGAGAGGAGTCAACGCTATTTTATGGGAGAGAAAGTGACTGTACAACCCTCGACAAGACAAAAGGGATTACACTTTCCACAGCACTTCGTGATATTCTGGAAGATCCTCAGGAGAAAGAAATCAGTCGTGGAAAAAAAAAAAAAACAGTGTAAGAAGAGAAACAAGCATTCCTTCCAAGCCCACACTCGTTCGTATCCCTCAGGCCAGACTCCCGTGCAAAAGCAATGAAGGACCCACACTACTCCCATCAACTGCGTCCGAGGGTCCCCAGCTGGCAGGGTGGGCGCCAGAATCTTGGCGATTCAAGCAGCCAACACGGTTCTTGAGAGTCAAAGGCACCACACTCCCTCGCCCCACGTCCCAAGGGTGAGGTCCCGAGCAAGCACCTCAGAAGCAGAGGAACTTCTAACACAGCGCGTCGCCAGGGCACTGACGCCCCCTCACCTGGGGACGCCGGCGGATGAACCGAAAGACCAACAAGAAACCCGAACTCCTGAAAGACCACAGCGTTTGCTGGACTGACAAGAGGAGACACGGCCCCCGCCTCCACGGCAACACTTGCCCAGCCTTCGCCTTACCGCCGCGCCCTCCCCGGAATGCGAGGTCCCTCCCCTGCTTCCGCCGCCGCACGAGCCTCCTACCTGACCTGAAATCACAGGCGCCGCCACCAAACCGGAAGCAGGAGCGCGGACGGCCACTTCCGGCAGCTGCTCCCGCGCAGGCGCAGTCGCTTACCTGCGGACGGGGCGGGCCCGATTTAATAGGGATGCCGTGCGCAAGCGCCGTCTGTACCTGCGGGGTCCAGAGGCTGTGATGTCAGGGAGACATGTGCGCAGGCGCAGTAACTTTCCGGAGGGCTCTGGGAGGACCGCCCGCCTGGCTGTGCAGCGGAGGACCGGAGGCAACGGGGGTTACAGTGTGGTTACAAACACATATCCGGTTGGCCTCAGCAGCAGATCCTATTTGCAATCGGTTGACCCGCGAGAGTGGATTTCGTCGCGAAGTAAGACCGCAAAACACTTTGTCCACTGGCTCGTTATTGGCACTTTGAGCCTGTGCCTCTCCTTAGGCTGCTCTTGGCAGGTGACAACCTCTCGAGTTCTGCTCCCTATGTGTAAAGAGAGTGGTACCGACGCTCATTTCCGTGGTTGAGAAACCGCCCAGGGGGGAAGAGGGCATCTTCCTTCCCCAAACGTCTCTGTTTCGTTTAGGTGGGAAAATGTGCTTTTGCAAAATTGTCTAAGCCCGTGCTTCCCTATGTGCTTCTCATGATGGTGCCACTGTGATGAGTTCTCGTCTAACATAAGAATAAAAAATGTATCATTCATAATAGAAACAGTTGCACACTTGGAAGCCAGCTGTGGAGTTCTAGTTTATATTCAAGGATTCAAAATAAAATCATGCCACAAATCTTTATTGAGCAGCTACTATGATATTGTAATTGTACTACATATGCAAAATTGACAAATGAAAACAAACCGAATCCTTATGTTCTAGGAGCTGTAGATTTCTACCAGTATGTTCGTATGGTTTGTCCTCTTCCACCATGGAGAACTGAGAATTTATTCATAAAGAGTAGGAGGAAACAACTTTTAGAATTAGACACTTCATTTTAGCATAAAATACTATTGCTTTAAAATTAAATTTTGCTGCAACAAGCTTGAAGAATACATCCTGAAGCCGTTAAGTGCCCTTAGGAGTTGTCTAATGTACAAAAGCCTCATTTTACAAACTAACACACACTTAATTCACAGTACTAATATGTAGCAAAGCTAGACTGAGGTCTAGTTCCTTCTAGCCCAACAGTTAATTTCTTTATATGTCTATATTGACTGAATATTTCTCTAAAATCACTTGACTTGTAAAGTCACATGGTGCTGTTTTGCGGGTAATTCATCCACCGACTAGTCAACTCAGCCATGTACTGGGGAGGAATGTCCGACAGTGTTAAGTTGAAGATCCCCTACACGCCCATCTTCTGCAAAGGCATTCGTGTACATTTTCGTACCTTGTTCAGCATCTGTTGAGTCGCTGTAATGCTGGGGACTGTGCTCTGTACTAATGATGTAAAGGGACCCATGAATCACGAAACCAAACTCTCAAGTTGATTTCAAATCCCACTCTACAATTTACCATGTTATTGTAGCATAATGCTTGGTTCAAAGAGAATCAACAGTTTTTCATTAAGTATCTGCTAGAGGTGCTTTGACTATTAGCTTATGTTCGTAAGCCATCGTCTGTCTTGGTGAGTGATGCTTATCAGGTAATAACAGGAATTATTACCCAGAGCCTCTGTGAGCTGGAGCTCTGAATCTGGTAGCGATTTCACGTTTTAAGAAAACATCATGACATATCCTCTGTAGATATAAAGCAGAGTCCAGAGAGTAGGGACTGACAGGAGACAGACACCTATAAACAATTCGGTACAACTTGGTGCGCAGGGGGGTGACCGTGGAAGTCACGACGTTCCAGCTTGAGGCTCCCATTTGTGTGGTCACTTACAAGGCCTTGTCAGGGGGCCCTAGAGATGTTGCCACAGTCTTGGGTTTTTGTAAAAAGTTGCAAAAGGTAGTTTTGAATTTTTAAATTTTATTTCTTTAAATAAAAGGGCCGTCTAAGTGGTACAGGTCTCGGGGCCTGATAAAACATGCATCTGCTCGTGACGGTGCACCCTGACGAAGGTAGGAGCGGGCTAGGCTGGAAGAAGACAAGTTAAGTGCCCTTAAGGAAGGCCTTATGGAAGTGCCGGCACTGCCATACCCCTAAGGACCTTCTGGGGCAGACACTCTCTTCGGGAAGAAAAGCGTCCCACAGCAGATCCTGAGGCATCAAAGGCAGGGCTCGGAGGATGCCTGACACCCACGGCGGGGGTACCCAGGCCACCGCGATCGCACGCGGTATCCGGCCTCGCGGTATCTTGTCCTTCCCGGGCCTCCGTCGCCGGGGACTCTCCCCCGCACCTCTCCCGCCCCTACCGGGCCGCCGTCTCTGCGCATGCCCAGGAGAGCGGAGGCCGCCTTCCACGCTCCCAGGAGGAAGGGCCGGAGCAGGTGATGTGGGAGCCGGCGGGGGCATTTGCCGGCGACACCGAGCGTGAGCCGGAAGTGGGGGAGCCCAGTGCGGCGCCGCGGGAGCTCGGGGCCGGACCGTGGCGACGGCGGCGGTGGCGGCCCCGCGGCGGGAGGCGGCGGAGGACGATGAGGAGCGACGGAAGCGGCGGCGGGGGACGCTGCTGCGCGGCGCCGGCTCCCGAGTGCGCGGCCTGCCCGCGGGTCTGAGTGAGTGCGGGGCGGCCGGCGGGGGGCCACTGGGGAGCTGCTCGCCGCGGGGCCGTGCGGGCGCCTCCGCCGGCTGAGGGGGCCGGAGAGGCCCTGGCGACAGCGCGGTGGGCGCCCGGCGCGCCTGTGCTCCGCGGGCCGGGAGGGGGCCCGGGCGCGACCCAGAGCCGCGCGAACCCCAGCGCCCCGGGCCCGGCCCTCCGCCCTCGGGACGGGTGCGGCGGAGCCCCGCTCCCAGGGCTCGGGGGCTGGGGGCGGCCTGGGCCGCTCACTCAGGCACAGGCCGTGAGAGCCGCGGCTGTCGGGCAGAACTTCGGGGCGCTGACGGGGCCGCCCAGAGCACCCCCGCGGAGTTGAAAGTCAGTCTGGCTGCAGACGCCCGTGTCAGCAACGTGGATGGATATTTTTCTGCAAAATGTATCAGAGAGTCTACTGCTCAAGGCGTCACAACCGCCCGCCCCCCCAAACAAGTCTTACTGTTGAACGGCCCTTTGAGTAGGGACTCAGTGGGAAGACAGACAGTGGGAGATGCGGGCTGTTAAGTGCCAGGCTCGCTTTTCGTGGCATCTTATTCCCGGTATCTTTCGGTGGGGTGGTTAATTCTTCGTGGGCAGGCTTAGATTGCTCGCACGTCTTTCTTGCTAAAGGTTAAGTTTTGTTCTAAGTAAGAAGTAGATCAGAAGTCACGGTTGACCGTCTAGTGTTCTTGTCCTAATAACTGTCCTGCTGAAGACCTAGACCGCTCAACCCAGTCATTGTTAATAGAGACTTACTGGGTGCCCAGCTTTGCTCAATCTCCTGAAAATCTTTAGACGGATTTCCATAAGGTGATGTCACTGTCGTCAAGGAATCCGCAGCCCGTGTAAAGCAGGAGAGTTAGGCTACCCTAGTGAGTTGCCGCCGCGTGCGTCTGTGCAAAGTGCAGGATGTGGCGTGGTTGGCAGAAGGGAGCAGAGGTCCAGGGAAGGCTTTCTGAAGGAACTGCCCCCCGCGCTGAGTTTTGACAGAAAAAAGAAGGCGTCGCCCTCATTACTTCGTGTGCAGCGACTCAGGTGTTTTCCAGCGAGTCCTGCCATTGTTTAAAATCCAAGTCGAGCCGACCTGCTAGGTGTACTTTGACCTAGTCTGCTCTCGTGGGTAAACAGAACGCTTTAAATTCTGTCTCCTACCTGGAGCTGTGTTTCTCAACGCGCTGTATGACGTTTGATCTCAGCCCAGTTGTGATTAGGTGTTTGATCTCCTTTTTACCCACGAGGAGACAGACATTTGGAGAGGGTAAATGGGTTGGCAGAAGCCACCTAGCTATTAACATACTGAGCTTGAAAACAGGCTGCTTCCCCTCGCACAGACACTGCCTGCCACTGACAGTTTCCTTTGGATGAGGAATTTCCTTTGGAATGAGGAAAGGAAGCCAGGTTGTGAATATCTGAACATAGCCATCTTGGCGTGCCTCCCATCTTCTGAGACACACCTCAGGCCTGGATGAGAGCATTTCCTCACCCCGCTGTCCTGGCTTAACAATTTGACTTCAGTAGTGAGTAGGGAGACCATCCACCCTCACGTTTTGCCATGATCTTTCCTCTCTTGTCACTTTCCTCGAGGGAGTCTATTTCTGTTTCTCTGTTTTTTCCTTAATTTAGAACTCAGTTGTTACCCACAGATTCTAAAATCTTTCTGATTCTTGTTTAGTCTCCTCCACAAGGTTTGAGGTCCTGTATACTCTTTTTAGAACAGACCTTTAAAAAAAGATTCTAGTTTTTTCTAATTAGGATTTTTCTTTCCCTGAAGTGATAGGCTGCATAATAAATTTCTACATTTTATGTTCCTGTTTCTTATAAGTCTTAACTCCTACAGCAGTACATTGTACTGGAATTGCAAAGCTGTAGCATTTTCAGGGCATGAACTGTGCATATTTATGAGTTAGCCTGGGAATCTTGCTTCTCCTATAACATTGATTTTATAAGAAAATGAATTCTAAGTTTGATTCCGTTTGGTTAATAGTATTTAGAACACTGTCCCTTCACAAGTTGGAAACTTCCTGAATTACATTATCATTTTTTATTCTAACAACACTGTTTGCATTTTTAGCCTTGTGGATCTTTTTTCTTTTTTTAAATTTTCTTTCTTTGATATTTATACTCAGAATAAGTTGCGATTGGCTTCCACAGTGACAAGAATCTGTCGTTTTTGTTCTCTCAGAGTTGACTCTCGTGTGCCAGGTCTCCTGTGTTTCCAGTGAAAGAGAAACCCCAGAATGCTCCTGGGTGGCTGTCTGGTGTAGTGTTCCAGACGTCTGCTCAAGCTGATTGAAATCCCAGTTTAAAATGCTCTCTGAACTCTTCAGTTGCTATCCAGCATATCCATAGGCAGTTATTGTTCATTTGTCCCTTAGGACTATTAATACTCGCTTTTTCATTATTGATGACATGTGGGTAACCATTAGGGAAATGGATAATTCATTCTGCGGTGTCTCCAGCACACTGATAGCGGCTATTTGTGTTTCCATTTCAGCTGTGCAGCTGGCATGGTTTCTTAACTCCCCAGTACTTAGCAGGAAAGGAGATACACTAAGGCGGGAAAGCTGAATCTGCTTCTCTGTTACTTGAAACGTGATTGGAAGCTGTGAATTCTCCCAGAGGATGCCGTTCTCCCCTTGTGATGGAGGGGTCAGGAGTGACACATGAATTTGCTTCCCACTTTTTAAGTGTTTCCTTGCTCCTCTGCATGCTTTTGTCACTCACTTGTTGGTATGGGTTTTTTTTTAATGTATGAGCAGTTTTTTGTTTTGTTTTAACAGGATGTTCCAATTGAGATGGATATAAAGGCTGTTAAAATGATAGTACATTTATGACTTTTTAAAATGGTGTTTTGTTTAAGATTGTATTTATTGTTGATTACTCTTCAATCAGTTTGTTTTTGAGGAATTCCTATTTAATTCAAGTATAGGTAAAACATCTGTTAGAGTTTTCAAAGACCTTTTACTGTTGAAAGAATCAGTAAATGAACATATACTGTGCAATTCGATGTAAACTTTGGTAGTTTAAAAATAATGAGGATAATTAGCATTTACTTTCTTTTTGTAAGTCAGTTCCAACCTTCATTAAAATAAAATTTTATCTGTGATTAAAAGAATGACATATTTGTCCAGTTTACTCTGCTGGGAAAGATGGAAGGCAAAAGAAGAGGGCAGCAGAGAAGGATGGTTTGATGGCATCACTAGCTCAGCAGACACTAATCTGAACAGATTTCAGGAGCTGGTGAAGGACAGGGAGGCCTGGCATGCAGCAGCCCGTGGGGTCCGCAGAGAGTCCGACACGACTGAGCGACTGAACAGAAACAAATTATTGGGACGATCATGACTAAATGTATTAACTCCCATAGTTTGAGTTTTACTTCTTAATGTAAGTTGTTAATCTTTCTTTTAAAATTTTAGATAAAATATTGCAGCATAAAGGGTTGATACGAAGAGACCACCAGCCTCACAGGGAAGGCAGTAGTATTCTTTGGCGAGGAGCTGGTGGAGGGTCATTGTTACTGTGCAGTTGGAATTAATCTGGAAGGCGCCTTTTGCATCGCTGCCATTGCTTCTTATTGGAGAGAACAACCTGCGTTCCCTGTGCAAAGCGGACAAAGCCCGTTGGGTTCGTGGAAGCTCATGATGGGCTTTGTATACCAGCTTTTCTTCTTCCCTGTCCCATTAACTACAAACTCTTAAAACATAACGATGTTGATTATTTTGTGAAGATTGTTTAGCCAAAGTTATTTTCTACAGCTTTGACTGTGCATTGTTTAGAAATATTACTTTGATAGTAATTACTTTGATAGTGGTGGTCTGGGAAAGAGACCGAACATGTTTGATGAGTTAAATATTTTACAAACCTCAGTTAAAATATAAAATCACCAGGACTCCACACATCTGTGATTTCTGGAGTCCTGTATCTCTCAGTAACTTTTCAGGTACTCTTAAAAGTCCCTAACCAGAGCCTCCAAATTTCCACTGTACCAGTTAGTGAAAACAGTATTATTTATAAGTCAATACCTACTTTCCAATTCCAGCCTTTAATTTTTCTCTGTCACCTGTAAAGTAGAATTTGTGAGACCTTAGGTATTATTCAGGTAACTGCTTCCTTTTTACAAATGTAGAAACTTAGAAAGTGACATACAAGGATGCTCATTCAGAGTGGTTCCCCACGTTTAAACGTGGACATGACTAGTCACCGAGGTGTGCAAAGCAGCAGTGACTGGGTCAAAGCCTCACTCGAGGTGATAGATGACCCAGGCTGAAAGGTCAGCTCCCCTGTTTGTCATCTGTCTTATGGCCATAGTCCTTGGGGCCCAAAGAAATTATGTGTCTTTACTGAAGATATTTTTCTTCCAGGACCTGTAAAGCTTTAGAAACCTGTAAATATTATAATGCACAAAAGATTTAAATTAATGTAGTACCTCACTCTTAATTTAAAGGTGTTAAGTCTTTGCAGGAAAAAGGCAATAAAATTATGTAGTTAGGCAATGTAGAACAGTGGTGCTCAGACTTCTTTTGTTTCAGAGCACCTTCACATTTTAAAAAATTACTGAGGCCTCCAAAGAGTTCTCATATATATAGATTACTATGTAGAAAAATACTTATTGTTTTAGAAATTAAGAGTGGGAGCTTATAAAGTGCATAATTTTATCACTTAAAAATAACAGTAAAAAAATCCATCATATTTTAGCATAATAACATTTTTATGCAAAATAACCATCTTTGCCAAAAACTTAGCAAGGAATATAGCGCTGTTTTACATCTTTGTAAATGTCTTTAATGTCTGTTTAACAGAAGACGGGCATGTTACCATGTCTCTGCATTCATCGTCACGTGGTAGGTTGTTTTTGGTGAAGTTTTGCATAATTTTATCACTTAAAAATAACAGTAAAAAAATCCATCATATTTTAGCATAATAACATTTTTATGCAAAATAACCATCTTTGCCAAAAACTTAGCAAGGAATATAGCGCTGTTTTACATCTTTGTAAATGTCTTTAATGTCTGTTTAACAGAAGACGGGCATGTTACCATGTCTCTGCATTCATCGTCACGTGGTAGGTTGTTTTTGGTGAAGTTTATGGAGAAAGTCGGGCTCACACAGATTTATGGTTGCAAAGGGATTATTTTAATAGTCTCTTCAGATAATTGTGGATACACTCAACAGATGGTAGTTTCTTTAAGATCAGTTACATGGTGGAATCTGAAATCCATATCAAAGAACTTTTTGTCTCCATTATGGCAAAATCCTTTGGTTTATCTTTCGATGAATTTTGTTTTACCCATGCTTGCTTTTTGTGACACCAGTCATTGGTCATCGAAAATGTTAGTTTCCTGTGCTGGGCAGCTTCTTCCAAATAGTCACAAATTTAACATGTCGAAACACACACGTTAGTGTCATTACCGTCTCAGTGCCATCAGAAAAGTCTCTTAAGTTGGGAGGCTATTTGCACCTTCACTCATTTTTCAGAAAAAATGTCTGCCAAACACACAAGTCTGAACAACCACAGTTTAACAATTGTCTTTTTAGATGAAAATGGTGTCACTTAAATAGAACAGCTAGTTCATCCCACACGTCAGATGTGTTTTCATACAGTCCACAGGGTCGCAAAGCTCCGGACGGGACTGAGCGCAGCCACACTCGGCATTAATGCCTCGCGCCCCCTTGCTTGGCTGCTCGTCACAGAACGTTGCGAAGCGGCTCACCGCGTGGGATGAGAGAGTGCAGCGGCGCCTGCGTTGTGCGCCCCGTCTTGAGTCTTGCTAAGGCACCGGCAATTCGTTTGGTTTTGTGCCAATAGGGCAAATGCCAAAGAGTGCAATGGCAAGGAGCACTTCCGTCTACATACGTTGATCCTGTTGATCTGAAACACCTTTTGAATGGGCCCTGGGACCCCCGGAGTCTGCAGCCACACTTGGAGAACCACAGGCACAGAAAGGTCTCAGGTTTCAGCGGGACCTTAGAGTTCACCCAGTTCAGCTGCTCTGCTTCACACTGCCCTTGCCAAGTATTTATTTAGATTTTGTTTGAATGCTTCCCGTTCCTGTGAATAACTGTGCTAAATGAATAAAAATAAGAGACATAGACAGCTACTTCATAGAAAGTAAGAGAAATTCTTAACCTGGAGTTGTGCTCTGTCCTGTTAGTTTTAAAAACTGTGTGTTGGTGAATTTTGGATCGTCTGCAGTGTCTGTGAGTGAGACAGCAGGTGAGTGCAGGGATTGGTCGCGTTGCCTTCCATCTTTAAATCCGATGGTAGCCTGCACTGGAACCTGCCAGGGCTGGGAAAGCAGCCGTGGGGCTGTTTTGTGGTCTAGTCTGGGCTTGAGAACGCCCTTGAGAACTCATATATAATATCATTCAGGGTGGGCACACACTTGTTAGTGATCTCTTTTTTAAGCCTCAGCTTATAGAACAGTTATTTAAATATTTCCCCTTAGGAATGGAACCGTTTGCCGC
>SJYC01122573.1:0-28415 GCA_006408675.1 Madoqua kirkii | reverse complement strand
ATTGCCTTTCTTTGGAATTGGAATAAAAACTGATCTTTTCCATTCCTGTGACCACTGCTGAGTTTTCCAAATGTGCTGGCATATTGAGTGCAGCACTTTCTTACTGTCCTGATATTTAAAGATAGGAAGCATAGGGAGCAGTCACGGTGAACCAAACTAGTTAATGTTGACCATAAAATTCTCACAGTAATCATCAGCAGATCCATGTTTCATTCCTATGATCCAAGTGCTAATAGAGTATAAAGATACTAATTGTTTCAAAACTGTTCTTTTTAAAAAGAAAACAGTCACGATTAGATTTGCTTTGACTATGCATAGTAAAAGATCATGTTTCTAATAGGTTATTTTTTGAGAAGTGTTCACTAATATCAGTGTGACACTTCTAACCACTTTATCTAAATAAAAAGCACAAAAATTACTTTTCTAAGATTGACATTTTTTCTTAGCTATAAAACATGCTATAATGTGCTTATATTTGATACTGTAACATAGGTTTAGTCTGCATGTTATTTTGTATTAAGCCCTAGAATCAGCTGGTTTTCAAAAAAACATTCACATGTCACAATTTTTTGTTCATAATTTACATAAACCATGGAAAACATTAGCTAAGGAGGATTTGTTTAGTTTGGGATAAGTTTGTGTTCCTTATGAAGCATCAGGTACTCAACAAACAGATAAATTGAGATTATGGATGAAGTAGATATGAAGAATTCATAATTCATAAACTGGTATGATGGAGGCATGAGAAAGAATGAAATCCCCGAGGGAAAGAAGGGTCAGTATACAGGTCCTTGGAAAACACCCGTGTTCAGGGGTGGGTCAGAGGAGACTCACGAGAACTTAATTCTGCTGGAAGCCAAGGAAGATTCAGGATTGAGTGCCACTTAGCGGTGCACTGTTGCAGTGTGGACGAGAAAAATCCATTGGATTCATTAGCAAGCGGGTTTGCTTTGTATGAGAGAGCCTCATGATAACTCACACTTTTCAATGAATTCTCTTAGTGGTTAAGCAGATGTTGGAATGGTTAGAGACACAGATGGACTCGAGAGTCAGTTAATGTGTGATAACTTGGCAGAGGCATGATTGAGAAATGGGAATAAGTTAGATATTTAAGATGTGGGACTTTCCTTGTAGGTCACTCAATAAAGAATCTGCCTGCAGTACAGGAGACCTGGGTTTGATCCCTGGGTGGGGAAGATCCCCTGGAGAAGGAAATAGCAACCCACTCTAGTATTCTTGCCTGGAAAATCCCATGGACAGGGGAGCCTGGTGGGCTACAGTCCATGGGGTCGCAAGAGTTGGACACGACTTAACAACTCAACCACCACCACCACCACCAGGCATAAGGTTAAAAACATGGTAATAATGTAAAAGAAGTGTGAAAGATGAGGGATACTGGGGACCAAGCCTCTGTGCTCAACAGGTCTAATGTCCTTTCCCTCTAGACAACTTTTCTCATCAGTGTAAACTTTGGTTTCACTTCAGGTATGTTAAACTCACCGTCTGTCTTGATTGCTAAGGTTCTAAGGTAGCAAATGCACTGCAGCATGCAAAAGAGCCTGGCAAAAAACCCATCTCTTCTGGCAACACCTCTCATAAATGTTTGCCTCCTAAGATGTGCTTTCTAAGGGGTAACTAATTGCCTTGCTTATTCTGCATGACCAGCAGCAGTGGTCTTGGGTTCACCTGGACATTCTCAAAAGACGCAGTAGACCATACCCGACACCAGCCTCCCACTGCCTTGCTGAACGATGCGGATAGAAGACCCGGCTTGGCAGCGTCGTGTGTCATTCCAAGTGTCGGCTCAGGCTGATGGGAAGAGGACGCAGTGCTGGGAGCAGGCGGCACTGTGACCGAAGTGCTTCACGCCCCACAGGAAATGGGGTCTTTTGTTGCGGGACACAGGCATAGTGTCCAGGACTCAGCCAAGAAGGCGCCAGGCGCACGCCTTATCCCGCGCAGCCCAGAGTCAGCTCTGCAGTGCGTCGGGCCCACCACACAGAGTTCCTCAGAAGCATTTCTGGTCGCCTGCCTGTAGGAGGTTCCCAGGGCAACAGTGCTGAGGGTTAACCAGAGCTCTTTCTTTTTCCAGGAAGGAGAAGAGGTTTTGTTAACCCTTTATTCACACTAATTTTTTTGGCAAAACAAATGGGAAACTTATTGCTCGCTCTAGGATCTGTTGACTGTTTTCAAGGAAGTGTTCATTTTTTACTGACCATCATAGCATCTGGGTTTATGCGGAGTTATTTTTACATCTCAACAGATGGCTCGAGTTATGGCTTGAATAATTGTACTTCGTTGATAGTTTAATCAGATTTGTTAAATAAGAAGTCCTTCCTGAATTGCTTGCTAGATCCAGTTCGTTTAAGAGCGTGGAGGTATGGCACAGAATGGGGAGCGGAAGTCACTGACAAATTGGGTTAGGAAACATGAGGCAATCCATGAGCAGAGGTCTCTTTCTAAACCACCCGTATGCTGCAGTGTATTAAAGAGAAGACACACACACACACATACTCTCCAGAACATTTTTATTAACGAATCCTTAGAATTGACTTCCATTTGCTCTTCCTCAAAGTGAACTTTTATTGACTTGCACAGTGTAAGATTGCATTTGTGTATCACAAAATCAGTTAATGTCGTGACTTTTCAGGAAAGCTTTGTGGAAAACTGCAAGGTTAATACTGTTATTCCTAAGCAGTAATGGACTCAAATATGCCACTTTCCTGATGTCTTAAATATACAGGTCCAGTGTTCAGAATGCAGTTACATGAGCATTTTAAAAATCCTCATTCTACCGAAGAGAAAATTCAAACTGAAAATAAGTGATACACCCAAGATTACTTAACAAATATATGGTAGAGCAGACTTTAAGGTGATGGAATTTTACTGTTTTTTTTTCCTGATATGTCACAAAACAAATGATATTTGAGTTACACATCTCTCAGATACTTCTGTCATAAATGATTGGCTTGACTATGAAAAAAGTACATTTTTTCACTAAAGAAATATCTTAAAAATTCTACTGAAGAGAAAATTCAAACTGAAAATAAGTGATACACCCAAGATTACTTAACAAATATATGGTAGAGCAGACTTTAAGGTGATGGAATTTTACTGTTTTTTTTTCCTGATATGTCACAAAACAAATGATATTTGAGTTACACATCTCTCAGATACTTCTGTCATAAATGATTGGCTTGACTATGAAAAAAGTACATTTTTTCACTAAAGAAATATCTTAAATGATGTATTTTTCCCAAATGGTACAGTGTTCTAGTATATTTGTATGTTATATCCCAGACCTTATTAATCCAAATCATTATACAAATATTGTTTTGTTTTGATACATCAGATAAATTCCAGTCTATTTCCAAATTTTCCTATACAACTCCTAGGTGCAAATGAAAGTCATTCTCTTACACTTAGAAAAAAAAGGATTAAATTAAGGAAGTGTTAGCATTAGATGAAAAAGGAAGAATGATTGGCTTGACTATGAAAAAAGTACATTTTTTCACTAAAGAAATATCTTAAATGATGTATTTTTCCCAAATGGTACAGTGTTCTAGTATATTTGTATGTTATATCCCAGACCTTATTAATCCAAATCATTATACAAATATTGTTTTGTTTTGATACATCAGATAAATTCCAGTCTATTTCCAAATTTTCCTATACAACTCCTAGGTGCAAATGAAAGTCATTCTCTTACACTTAGAAAAAAAAGGATTAAATTAAGGAAGTGTTAGCATTAGATGAAAAAGGAAGATGTGGCTCTGAGACCTGCCCCTACAGTGATGGTTATAGAGCAGCCCCGGTGCCGTTGGGACCGGGAGCCGCATCAGTTGGCGCCCTGGAGCCTGGGGCTGGCGTTCAGGACTCCGTGCCCTCAGCTTGCCCGGCTGCTGGGGTGTGGCCTCTTGCAGCCTGGCTCTGCCCAGGTCTGAGCCCTCATGCCCAGGTGCTGCTGCCATGTCTTTTAAGCTTGGAGTTTTGTCTCCACCTCCCACACCTGCTTTTCTCCGGCTTATCATCGAGCTTATTGTAATAAAACTTGCCACAACTAGGTGGCAGTATTGATTTCAGAGCAACTTGAGAAAAATGCTAGGCTGTTGGTTTGTATTCAGAGAGTCATTTGAAAAAAACTCAAGTTTGAAAATCCATGTTTAGTGAAATAGTTAGCTATTTTTGGTGAGATAATGATGAAAAATTAAATCTATTAAATCATCTAACTCATCTTTATAGCCAGCATAATTTAACTTGATCTTCAGTGTTTAATTTGATGAACTAAAATGCTACAGTTAAAAGTTTATGGCCTACAGTAAAATTTTAAAAATAAGTCATAAAGAATTATTCATTAAATTTAAGACTAACTCTATGGGTAGTTTTGTTAGTGAGTAAAGAAAAAAAATTTTTTAATGGTAAATACTTAAGTAGATGACTACAAAAAATTGTAGCATCTCACCTCTTTTGCCTTTTAAAGACAATGTGTGTAAATTTTATTTGATTATAAAAGCATTGACTTCTGAAAGCTTTTCTTCTGTATTTTCTTTACATCAGTTATATTTTTCAGCAGAGTTTTAAAAGATTTTTCTCCAGCGAGTGATTTTCTTCACTCGCCTCTGGTTCTCAGATAGCATTCCTGTGCCTTTGTTTCACACCTGTCCCTTCAGTGTTTACAGCCTTCTCAGTATATGAAGAAATGGTATGAACTTGCAGTGAGGGCTACATAAAAGATAGGGCATGTTGCACAATGCTAGCAGTCATAAGTTTCTTTTAAATCAGTTGTGAAACACAAATTATTAGGCTGTTCCTTAAAAATAATACAGTATTAGAAAGGGCTTCCCAGATGACGCTGGTGGTAAAGAATCTGCCTGCTGATGCAGGAGATGCAAGGGACGAGGATTCTGTGCTTGGGCTGAGAAGATCCCCTTGAGAAGGAGATGGCAACACATCCCAGGATTCCTGCCTGGAAAAGCCACAGACAGAAGAGCCTGGCGGGCTGCGGTCCATGGGGCCCCAAAGAGTCAGACACGACTGAGCGATTGAGCACCGTGTTAAACTGTTTTCAAATTTAGCTATGAGAGAACCTCCAAATTGCAGGGAGGGGGATACCTTATTTTTTTATTGTAGTTTAATTATAATTTTTTTCTATAATGTGGAAAATTGACAATAAAGTATATTGGATTGATCTTGACAGGTTAGACTCTGTTAACTCCCTCTTTAATAAAATTTGCCCTCAACCTAGTTAGCTCAATAAAGGTGTAGGATACAAATCAATCTACAAAAATATGTTGTGTTTCTGTATGCTAATAATGACCTATCAGAGAAATTCAATCTCATGTGCGGTTTTGTTGAGAAGAATGCAGAACACTCTTTGACATAGATTGCAGCACTTCTCAATGGGACCTAATTAAACTTAAAAGCTTTTGCCCCGCGGAGGAAACCACAGACAAAATGAAAAGACAGCCTATGGACTGGGAAACAATATTTGCAAATCATGAGACCGACAAGGGCTTATTTTCCAAAATAGACAAACAGCTTATACAGCTCAGTATCAAAAACACAGCAAAACACCACAACCCAATCAAAACATTGTGCAGACCTAAATAGACATTCCTCCAGAGGAGACGCGCACATGGCCAGTGGCACGTGCAGAGGTGCTGCGTCACCAGTTAGAGAGATGCAGGTCAGAACTGCCGCGAGGCGCCACCGAGTGTTCTCCTTATAAGGAAAGGGTGCTGCACCTGCCCCTGCGCATGCTGATGGCCTTCAGCTAGACCTTGTGTGCTGACCCACGCACAGCACGTGCGGCCAACCTGAGGCTGATGTTACGTGTCACCCTCACCTCCGTTTAGAGAACTGCCCTCGCCCTCCTCAGCTGGCCAGCTGGTGTGCCAGGAGCCTTGGCGGCGTGCTTCTTGGCCTCGGGGCTCTTCTGCCTGCAAAGCTGGGGCGTGGCCAACCCACTTAGGCTCCTGAGCCTCTGCTCCCTCCTGGAAAAAATGGGGAACATGGCATCAGTTTATTTTTCTGTTAAATCAAGGAAAATACATGAATAATTTAATGCCTTTTTTTTTTAAACCTGCATTTTTTTTTCTTTTTAGAAAATGAATATAATTTGATGCATATTTGTCTTTCATCAATACAGCAGTGGAGGGTGAAAACAGCTTGAGAACTGAAGGGACCAAGAGAATTAGAACAGTCGGTTTTGTGGACGGACTGATGTAGGTTCCCAAGGATTCTGCTAGTGACGGGATTTGTTATATCATGGGTCTAACTTTTAAGCTAATAGATACATGTCGCCTCACTGACTCTCTCCCTCTCTCTCCCTCTCTAGGACACTTGCAGAGAGCCACGATGGAAAAGTCCTGGGTGCTGTGGAACTTTGTTGAAAGATGGCTGGTAGCTTTGGCTTCCTGGTCTTGGGCTCTCTGCCGCATTTCTCTTTTATCTTTAATAGTGACCTTTCATCTGTATGGAGGCATTGTCTTACTTCTGTTAATATTCATATCAATAGCAGGTATTCTGTATAAATTCCAGGATGTATTGCTTTACTTCCCAGAACAGCCGTCTTCTTCACGCCTTTATGTTCCTATGCCCACTGGTATTCCACATGAAAACATTTTCATCAGAACCAAAGATGGAGTGCGTCTGAATCTTATTTTGATAAGATACACTGGAGACAGCTCACCCTATTCCCCAACTATAATTTATTTTCACGGGAATGCAGGCAACATAGGCCACAGGCTGCCAAATGCCTTGCTTATGTTGGTTAACCTCAAAGTTAATCTCCTACTGGTCGACTACGAGGCTATGGAAAGAGTGAAGGAGAAGCAAGTGAAGAAGGGCTATACCTTGACTCTGAGGCTGTGCTGGACTATGTGATGACCAGACCTGACCTTGACAAGACGAAAGTCTTCCTGTTCGGCCGTTCCTTGGGAGGAGCGGTAGCGATTCACTTGGCTTCTGAGAATTCACATAGGATTTCAGCCATTATGGTTGAGAACACATTTCTAAGCATACCGCACATGGCCAGCACTTTATTCTCCTTCTTTCCGATGCGCTACCTTCCTTTATGGTGCTACAAAAATAAGTTCTTGTCCTACAGAAAAATCTCTCAGTGCAGAATGCCTTCTCTCTTCATCTCCGGACTCTCCGACCAGTTAATCCCGCCAGTGATGATGAAGCAGCTCTACGAGCTCTCCCCGTCTCGGACTAAGAGGTTAGCCATCTTCCCCGATGGGACTCATAACGACACGTGGCAGTGCCAAGGCTACTTCCCGGCCCTCGAACAGTTCATCAAAGAAGTGATAAAGAGTCCGTCTCCTGAAGAGATGGCCAAAACTTCATCTAATGTAACAATTATATGATGTTTCTCTTTTTCATTAATGCACTGTACTTTAATTTGTGCAGAATGATAAAAATACTCCTTTCTGGAAGTGTGTTATGTCTGTACTTGTCTGAAGAGTGACATTAAACTTTGAAAGGACTTCAGTGCTCCTTTACAATGATCCAAATAGTTTTTTACATTTGAGAAACTATAATTATTAGGATTATTTCATACATTTTCATCAGACTTTTCAATGTGGTTGCTTATCCATATCTTTAGTTTAATATGCTAGTATAGCATATTCAAAAGTTTCTTGTTGCTCAAGATGTACATGTAATCTGTGTGACACTTAGATTAATGCCTAAGTGTGGAAGGAGACATGTAAACGAGAAGCCTTTGGGTGTTATTCTTTTCATAAATATTGGGACAATCATGGTAAGCAACCTCAGTTCTGTGATTGCATTTTTCACCTTAAAAATGGAAACGAAGAAAAAAAAAAGGAAATGCATGGTGGTATTTTATTCCTTGATTTACGCAATGCACTGTTTTTAATGTAAATAGTACTGATCATATACCAGTGTATATGGTAACCTGGGTTATATCTATTTTTATGTAAACTCTATTTTGTTTTTAGCCAGAAATGAAATTGAGACCTGTGTGCAGGTCACCATTGACTTTTGCTCTGCTGAATCCTGAGACCCAGCCTTTTCTTCAGAATAAATGGGACCCGCTTTTTCAGTGTAAATGTACTGTGTTTTGTTAGGTGCAGTCTGGGTCATGGCGTGTAAAAACAGAAGTTGAGACTTTTACTGCAGCTTTGATGTGCGTATTTGAACTTTTTAACATTTGTATCAATAATTTTGGTGGCAAAAGAATTTTAGCTTCTGTCATTTTGTAAGTCTACCGCTGAACCACTAATAGCAGTCGTAATGAAGATCAGAACCTATTTAAGAATCAATTAGGAAGTCTTATTACATTATTGTACACACTGTTTTGCAAAAATCCCTACATTTGCTTTTTAAAACCCAAACATCCAGGTGTATGTATCCCACTGAGGCCAAGGTAACATTTATTGGACTTTCTGAAAACAGAAGTGAGAAAAAAAAAGAAATGAAAACTGCATTCTTCAGCCTAATGTTCCAGTTACGAAATAGAGGAGCTGCATCAAAGGACAGCTTTAGGGAGTCTCTATTCATTTCTACATGTGAGAATGTGTGAGTGAGAGAGCTCCAGAGCTCTTTATCGTAGAACCTATTAGCACATTTAACCATTAAGTGGCTGTAAGTGAGAAGTAGCATATAGACATACAGAAGAGTAAGAAAAATCTTACTTAAAAAAAGAGCCCCTTAAACTTACAAGATTTACCTGAAAAAAACATAAGCAGTCCTCAAAAGTTAGAGGTAATTGAGATGTGTACATTATTACATCAGCTCTAATGTACGCTCCTTTGAATATTTTAGCTGTATTTATTGGCTTTGTGCAAGCAGCTCAGGCAGAGAAAGAAGGGGTCAGTAATCCTGACCCCAGTCAAAAACTCTGTGAAGACAGGGCTAGAGACACTTTTGCCAAATCACATTCTTGTCTCTCACTTTCTGTCAGTGTTTAAGAAAAAATACAGCAAGTGTGATTTCTCAAGGACAGATATTTTCTATAAATTGTAAAAACATGGATTTTTTTAAAATTGGAAATGCATATCATGGAAGGTGTATTTTGTATGCATAAACTCACGACAATTAAAGGCTCCTTTCATCTTGTCAGTCATTGCTGGGTAGAATGACTATCCCAGATAGTAAAACATTAAAAAGGGAGAAGACCCGAAAAACAGTGTATCTAGGTGTGAGCTTACCCAGACTTGGGTCACTTTTTACATTTACAAAGTATGTTTTCTTGTGATCATTTAGTACACTGTGGAGCATTTATCAACTTTAGTTATAAACATTATGCTGATGAAGCATAAAAAGCCTTTTCTTCATCAGTGTTTCGTTTAATGCTGCTGTTTTTCTTAGAACTGCGGGTTTATTTGTTTGTTTGTTTGTTTTAGCAACCCCCCCCCTCCTTTTTTGCACTAGGACTTCAGAAGTTGTGTGTATCCCATTCCTGCCCTCCTGCTTCTCTTGGGTTGAGGAGCCTTTCTTTCGGCAGCACAGGGGAGAGGTTGTGTCTAGGGCTGTAGTATTTAAGTCTTTCTTTCCTGACGTCGTTCTGTATTTGAGGCTATTTCCTTACATGGGAAACAGGTAGAAGACAAACTCCTATTATCAGGGGTTCAGGAAGCCCACGGCATCAGTTTTTTTTTAAACATCTAATTTTGTGGCCAAAGCAACTGGTTAAGAAACATGAATTCATGAGTCACACCTTCATTTTGGACTCATCTCTTAGTGGGTATAGGCTTGTGTCCATCTTGTTGATTAATTTCTGTCTCATTTATGCAAGAGCAGCTGTAGGCGTTTCTGGAGGAGGTTTTAACTATAATTTGGAAATCCTAGAGTGATTTTTAAAAAATAGAAGAATAAAATTCATTGAGATCAAAATCCATTATTCTAAAAGGGATTATTGGAAGTAAAATGGCAAAGAGTATCCTAAAGAAAGACCCTGCAAAATACAGGAGGAAACCATTCCTAACAGATAAAAGAATACTAACAAGATAGAGACAGCTGGAAAGGTGAATGAGACGTAGTCCCTGAGGGAGGATCTAGGATGTAATTAGCCGCTGAGGTTGGTGACAAGGAAGCAGAACACGGAACGCAGAGCATGGGAGCCAAGGCGTTTCGAACAGAGAAGGCGACTGGAGGACCTGTTAATTGTATCTACCCTACGTTTTTACAAATACTTTGACTGTATGAGGCAGCTTAAATTTGTTTTTTTCGTGACTGTAGACAGTTGATAACCCGGTTTTATCTTTGTGTCACCAGATTAATGATACTGTAATACTGAGGATTCATGCCACCTGAAGCTTTCATACTCATTTCTTGTGAGCAGTTTATAACATTTGGTTTGAGATGGGTCTGGGCTTGTTTGGTGGACTTAATGAAGGCCATATTCAATTTTTTATAAACTATCATGCAAGCCCGGCTGAAGTGTAGTTTTTGATTGAGTCCCTTCCTTGAGGTTAGGAGCAAATACGGTAAGTCTTAGGTCGTGACTGAGAGATACCGGAAACCTCCACTGACCTTTCCCCTCTCTGTTTTTCTTAGTATGTTTGACTGCAGTTACGGAGAAAGAAACGTGAAAAAAGTACTTTTGGATTATCCGCTTAAATTTACATATTTTCATATCACTCAGGTAAAGTTGTGAATGACAGAGCACAGACATCTATTTTTTAAATCAGAGTAGAAAATAAAAAGTACTTCTGTTAACTTATATTGCCATATATGCACATCATCTTAGCTAATCAGAAATAGTGTGTTCATTTGTGTGGCAAAATAAAGGCATTCATTCTAATAGTAGTCAACACATTTTTACCAGATGGCGCAAATATACCTCCATTTATATTTTGTTTCTCAAAAATGTAGTTTAACAGTAGGATTGTGTATAAGAGACACTTATGGAAAGTGTCGTATATACATATATAACAGGGATGAGTGTGTGTTGAACAAGTTCTGTCAGTACACCATATGCTTAAAATTCAAGTTGTTTTCAACCCATTCAGATACATTCGGGATAAAATAAGTTAATCCAGTTTCATAATGTAAATCATATTTTGTTATTTGCCATAGTTTATTTGAAGCCGTAATAAAATTTTATAACTCAGAGTTGAATGTTACAATGCATTATGTGGTAATCATGGCAAGCAAACATTTACATTTGTTTTTTTACAACAAATTTCTTTTAAAATATACTTTCTATTTTTATGTACTGACATATGCAATAAATTGATACATTAAAAGTTTGATTAATGTCTTAAGATAGTTTGTTTTCAGTCTTTTCTATTAACCTAAATTATATGAAAGGACATTAAAGCCTCCTCAGTGATCAAATAAACTTGTGAATTTGTACTGAAATTAAGGAATTTTTATTGGTGTGAATAAAAAGTAGAAGATCTACTTTTCCCTCATATTATTTCCTCATATACATTTCATTTAGGCTAATATTAAATATTATCTGTATATGAACTGCTGGGGGATGAGACCCAAAGCATTTGATTAGTTACATTAATCTAGGAATGAATGGATTTTAACTGTTCTTAGTTAATGTTGCCTTGAGAGTTCATAAAGTGCCTGTTTGTGAAATTCTGCTTTTCTTCTCATTAGTATTGAGTTAATGATTCGAGATTGATTCTAAAGATGCCCCACTAGTTACTTGACCTTTAGGGGTCTGTAGCTTGCTTTCCGTAACCAGAAATCTGTTTGCTTAGATAGTGTCAGAACCAGGTAGATGACGGGAAAGTGGCCCGCTGCAGGCAGAGATGAAAATGGCACCTGGAAGAGACCGTTGTTGCATGGGTCGATCCGGGGCAAAGTAGGATCCCCAGCACGCTTCCCTGTGGGATCACCAACCTGGGTTCCCAGTGGAGCAGTTTTCAGATCTCTAGTTCTTAACTTTCAAAGTCAAAGGGTAATTTTTTCCACATTCCTGTTTTCACTCTCCAACTCTTGCTTTACACCCTAAAGATGATGAGTAGTTGGGTCTGGGTAGAGAGTGTAACTCCTGTCTTATTAAGGGGAGTGAGTGATAGTTGCTCAGTCATGCCTGACTCTTTGAAACCCCATGGTTAATGGCCCGCCAGGCTCCTCTGTCCATGGGATTCTCCAGGCAAGAACATTGGAGTAGGTCGCCATGCCCTCCTCCAGGGGGTCTCCCCGACCCAGGGATCAAACCCACCTCTCATTGTCTCTTGCTTTGGCAATGAGGTTCTTTATCACTAGCGCCACCTGGGAAATCCATATACTGTGTGTATATATACATACCTGTGCTCCAAACATGATGAAGCATGATCCTCTAATTCTTTCCAATGATTGTTGACGTTCCCCTGCCTCCCTTCATTAGAGTCTTTTTCTACCTGATTAGCTGGAGATGGTTTATGTTGTTTGCACCTGAGGGGTAGGACATCCAAAAGAAGATGCTGAAAGGCCTCTTGGCTTGGGGAAGGAGCTCGGGGCTAAAGACAGGTGTCTGGATCACCACCAGAGGCTCTGCAGGAACGGGTGGTGGACAGCGGTGTGGCTACTTCATGCCCAGAGCTGCTCATCCAAAAATGGATAAAATGGCCAGTCTTGTGTTATGTGTGCTTGTCCACAGTTTTTAAAATGCAAAAGTGGATGAGAATGTTTAGGGCAAGAGTCTAAAAGGAAGGAGAACGTGGGGCCTGGCCTGAGGGGTAGGGGAAGGAGAGAAGTGTCAGAGGAGACGGAGGAGGAGGGGTGTTCTGCAGCTCCGGCAGCTGATGGCCCTGTGTGCCTGCCACGTCACTTCAGTGCGTCTGACTCTGCGACCCGGTGGACTCTGTCCCACCGGGCTCCGGGAGATTCTCCAGGCAAGAATGCTGCAGTGGGTCCCCGTTTCCTCCTCCAGGGGACCTTCCTGACTCAGGGATCAGACCCAAGTCTCCTGCATTGGCAGGTGGGTTCCTTAACCGCTAGCGCCACCTGGGGGTAGCTGGCCCTTGACTGCTCAGAACAAGGTCTGTTGCCTTGCTCAGGGTCTGAATGAACGAAAGAGTTTACTCCTCAACTGGGGTGTTCCTGAGCTTGCTGAGTGTTAATCGCAGAGGTAATTACACATGGGTGATAAAATGTGGTATAAAGTATCACGGTGAACAAGGTTAGCAAGTTGAGGTCATAGCCTAGGATGGCTCCTTTTTCAAAGAGCAGAGTCCACAGGAGTTGGACGGTGAAGGGGACACAAACCAGTGCCACTGGCTGCGCGTCCTCAGAAGCAAGGCGCTGGCAGGATGGTGAGCTCGTGTTTCAGGGACCAGGTTGTATAGAACTATTAGGAAGTGGTGTTTTATCACTTTTTAACCCAGTTTTCACGTTGAGACGTCTGTCCTGAAAAGACAATTAGGTGAGAACCGGTGTAGAATTATTCTGTAACGTGACCTTTTTTTCTTTTTGTAGTAGCCAAAACAGTGAACAACAGAGCTTGACACTCCCATCAGGGGGAAATAATAAATTATCAAAGGAATTAAAGTTTGTAAGTTTGATCCCGAAAAATACCCATGACATATTTTACTGAAGAAAGTCTATTGCAGTGCAATGCAAGCAGTATTAGTCCATTAGAAAGCATATACATAAACAGAATAATATGAATGTGGGTATATATATGTATATGAATAAAGAGAAAAGTGCTGCTATCAAATCTGTTTATGCCATTTGACTTTTTATATAATATACACAGTATATACATTAACCTGTTATATCAATTACAGATTAGGGAAGGACTGCTGTCGGGGAAGAAGGAAGGAAGAGATTGTTAGTAGGTAGAGAACTCAACATTGTTCGATTTTTAATTAACATGCAATGTGTTGACAGAGTATAAGTGAAATAATTCTTAATAGAAAACTTGGACAAAAATGTGGGTTTTCTTGTACTTAATATTGAAAAGACTGGAGAATTTTTCGGTGTATGATTGCTTTAATAATTTCCCTCCCTTCGTTCACAGGAGTGGCCTTTTTTAGTGAAACTTCTGGTGTTAAAAGTCGGAGTGCGTGGGAATTCCCTGGCTGTCCAGTGGTTAGGATGCTGCAGTTTCACTGTGTTGAAGGTGGGGGTTCAATCCCTGGTCTGGGAACTGTTAATAAGATCCCACAAGCCCCAGGGCACAGACAAATAATAATTTTAAAAGCAAAATGGCTAGTTTTAAAAGTCAGGGTGTTGTGGGTCGCTTGTAAATTACCTTAAATAAAGAAACGTTCTTTAAGACATTTCAGTTGTAAATTGACAACAATCATTATATATGCACATATATATTTATGCATAAAATATTCCATATATCTGCCATCCATCTGTGTCTATTGACCTATCGATCAATCATCTCAATCCATTTATGTCAACTACTTCTTAGGGATATAGTAGCATTAGGTACACAATCTTCTCCATCATACATTTTCCACTTAATATGTTTATAGGTATTTTAAAAATAGAAGTTTTTTCATAATGTTGAAATTTGAAGGCTCTAAACGTGCTTGGAAAACACGAGCGTATAGTGAACTTCAGATTTCAGGTCCCTTTAACAGATGAGGTTTATTTGTTAAATCGTCAGCTGTAGCACACATGCTTATACTTGTGAATATCTGGATTCTCTGCACGTTAGAGGCAGAAGTCTGTGAGCCCCACCCCCTCCACCTGGCACCAAGACATATTACATGAGAACAGGAGGAGAAGGAGGAAGGGAGGAGGAACACAGAGACAGCCTGGACCTGCAATCAGCATCGGAAGTGGGGTGGAGGCCTCAACCTGCGGAATCTGACATGACCCCAGACAGACGTATCAGAATTGAAGTGTGCAGCTGATACTCGTTTCAGTATCCAATTCTGATATCCATTTCAGTATCAGAATTGAAATGGACAGCCAGCTGGCGTCACAGAAAACTACTGATGGGGGAAATTTTCCATCTGTTGTCAGAAGAGTTGAGAGTATGACCATGGTGTGAGACTAAAAAGATACACAGATCAAACAAAAAACTAAATGAAAAAAAGATAACACAGGAAGAATACGGAGGTTTTCTTTATAAGCCTATTTGAGAAGATTTGCCGATCAATGAACAGGAACTCCGCCTCATTTCACATGGTAAATAAGTTAGTGTTTGTACTGCTTTTTTAAAGTAAATTTTTACAGAGCTTTAAAAAGGAATGATGCTAAAGCTGAAACTCTAGTACTTTGGACACCTCATGGGAAGAGTTGACTCACTGGAAAAAAACCTCTGATGCTGGGAGGGACTGGGGGCAGGAGGAGAAGGAAACGACAGAGGATGAGATGGCTGGATGGCGTCACTGACTTGACGGACGTGAGTTTGAGTGAACTCTGGGAGTTGGTGGTGGACAGGGAGGCCTGGTGTGCTGGGATTCACAGGGTTGCAGAGTCGGACATGACAGAGCGACTGAACTGAACTGAACAATGTCTGTCGTTCATCCCTAATCAGGGAAATCTAAGAGCCACAATGACATCACTTCTCTTCTGTTGAATGGCTACTGCCAAAAACCAGAACATCACAAGCGCTGGCAGGAACATGGAGAAACGGGAGCCCCTAGTGCTTTGAGGGACGTGTGAAATGGTGCAGCTGCTTCAGAAAACAGTATGGAGGTTCCTCAAAAAATTTAAAATAGGATTATCTCATGACTCAGCAGCTCCACTTCTGTGCATGTATCCAAAGGGGTTGAAAGCAGGATCTCAAAGAGATATTTGCACACTCACATTCTTAGCTGCGTTATTCACAGTCGCTAAAATGTGGAAGCAACCCAAGGTGATCACTGTCCATCATCGGATGGATGAAGGGATGAACAGAATGTGGTACTGCGTTAATAAATGCTCTCCAGGACAGACGTGTAAATGCACACACACCTTCCAGTATGAGTCTGAAGTCCTGAGAACCAGGGGATCTGATGGGGTACGTTTTCTTATGAGCATCACAGGCTCAAGACACGAGAAGAGCCCGTATTTCAGCTCAGGTCTGGAGGCAAGAAAGGCCTATGTCCCCACTTAGCTGGCAGGAGGAGTTCATTCTTACTCAAGGGAACGCCTGCCTTTTTGTTTTACTCAGGCCTTCCGTCGATTGGGTTAATGCTACCTGCATTATCTGGACGTCCCTGGTGACTCAGATGGTAAGGAATCCACCTGCAATGCAGGAGATGCCGGTTTGATCCCTGGGTCAGGAAGATCCCCTGGAGGAGGAAATGGCAACTCACTCTAGTACTCTTGCTGGAGAATTTCACAGAGGAGCCTGACGGGCTACAGTCCATGCACTGGCAAAGAGCCAGACAAGACTGAGCGACTGACTAAGGCCATAGGAGGCATTGCCAGCAGAGGACAGTCCTGGGAATCGAAATGCTTTTCCCTGTACTGATTGGAGTGGAAGAGACATGAAAAGGAAGCGAAAGGAAACCCAAGGAAGGAGCAGGGACCAACCCTGGGCACACAGCCGTCATCAGAACCCTGATGTTCTGAGCCCGCCCAGGGCTTTGCCCCTCACACAGCCGGCTGCTGGAGCCTGGGAGGCTGTGTGCGGTGCCCCCGAGTGTTCTCCTTGCTGCGAATCCCAAAACAATGCCTGTCCTTATCTGGGATGGGGTGACAATGACAAATTCAAAGGTCAGCCATACTAAAGAGAAGCTGGAAAGTGACTTCAAAAGGGTAAGGTCAGATGGATAGAGAATAAGGACCTACTGTGTAGTGTCAGGAACTACATTCAATATCCTGTAATAAAGACCATAGCAGAGTGTGAAAAGGAATATGTTTACATGTATACCTGAATCACTTTGCAGGAGAAACTAACACAGCACTATAAATGGACTATAGTTCCATTTTTTTAAAGGGTAAGGTGGTAATTTTTATGTTATATGTATTTTAATGCAACTTTTAAGTGAAAAATGTGGTATATATATATCTATGTGTATATACACATGTAGTAGAATAATACTTGCCCATGATAAAGGAGGGGGTCTTACCGTTTGTGACAACATGGATGGACCTTGACTTGGCATAAGTGAAATCATACTGAGAGAGACAAATGCTGTATGACTTCATCTGCACGTGGTGGCAGAAATAAGACAGATTAAACAATACTCATAGATACAGAGAACAGACTTGTGGTTATCAGAGGGGAAGGGAAGCATTTGTAGGGGTGGGTGAAGAGGGGAAGGATCCATTGCACAGGAACAGTTGGTAACTAGAGTCACTGTGGAGATCACTCTGTAGTGTACACAAAGAGGGAATTATGTTGTAGACCTGAAACCAATATAATGTCATAATGCCAATTTTATACCTCAATTTTAAAAAGCCTCAAAAAATGTCTGCAGTTATTGGTTTAAGACTAGTGTTCTAAAATGCTGAAGGACTCTTAAGTCACCAGCAGAGTACGGTTTATTTTATCCGACTCATCCTTAGTTGATTGAGCTTCCCTGGTGGCTCAGATGGCGAGAATCCGCCTACAGTGCTTGAGACCTGGGTTCACTCCTGGGTTGGGAAGATCCCCTGGAGGAGGGATAGGCTGCCCACTCCAGGTGTTCTTGCCTGGAGAATCCCCATGGACAGAGGAGCCCGGTGGGCCACAGTCCATGGGCTCGCACAGAGGACAGGACTGAGCATCTAAGCACAGCGCAGCCTTGGTTAATTATTGTAGCAGTGCTGGTTGTTAAGTGATCAGGATCGCTTCTCTGGAGTGTGGAAATACCGACGTGGTCTGGATTGTGTTTCATTTTGGAACTATTAGAAAATTATTATTCAGTTTAAAGTATGTAAACAGCTGTAGCTGTGAGATAATTGATTATGCTTTTGGTTAAAATTCTGGAAATCACCCTCTTTTTTTTTTATACTCGTGGTAGAACAAAGAAGCTTACATTTAAAAGGAACAGACAAAAAATCAGCAAATTCATATCAAGTGTAGTACATTCAGATATAATTAACAATAAATGCAATTTATGAATTCTGACATACTAAACACATTCTGTGACTCCCCACGATTATTTAATACAGCTTTTTAAAATTTTCCTATAAAATTGTATTTCTGTTGAGCAATCAGACTTGGTAATAAAACAATTTGAGATTCAGAGAGTGTTTGTTTAGACTTTGAGTAGCAGGAAAGTACAAGAAGAGAAGTTGCAGATTTCCAGTAGAGGACTAACATAATGGAGTTTAAGTGTTCTTGAGACTTTATTATGTGCAGTTTTCTAATGCTTTCCCTCTTATGGATAGATTCTCAGCAGTAAGATTGTTGAGTTGAAGTGCCTGTGTTTTCACCATTACTAGATATTGCCAGATCGGTTTCCAAAAGAACTTTACTAATTTACATTTTTGAAAGAGTATCCTTTCCTCACATTCTAACTAGCAATCCCCCTGTTGATGTTCAGTCACTAAGCTGTGTCTGACTCTGCGACCCCATGGACTGCAACCCCTCAGGCTTCCCTGTCCTTTGTAATTTTGGTCATAATTAACAATTAACCATCAATGGTTGTTATCCTTACTAGTTTTCATTTTCTGGATTATTTTGCCTGGTTTTATTCCTTTACCAATTTCTTTAGATGAGTATTTGATTCCTTTGAGTATCGTATGTTTAGGCCATAGCTTTGTTTTCGTTGCCTTTGACTGTTTTAGTATTTAAATAGTCTTCCTTCCACTTTCTGGGTGGTTTCTAACTTCAGTTTTGCATACCTCTTTGCATCAGAGTTTATCTGTGGATGTGTCCTTACATTTTCAAGGAAACAACACATTGATTGGCTGTTCATAATGCTTTCTGTTTGTATTAACTGCAGCCAATGAGTGTGATGTTTCAGTTGCTGCTGCTGCTGCTGCTAAGTCGCTTCAGTCGTGTCCAACTCTGTGTGACCCCATAGATGGCAGCCCACCAGGCTCCCCTGTCCCTGGGATTCTCCAGGCAAGAGCACTGGAGTGGGTTGCCATTTTCTTCTCCAGTGCATGAAAGTAAAAAGCGAAAGTGAAGTCGCTCAGTCGTGTCTGACTCTTCACAACCCTGTGAACCGCAGCCTACCAGGCTCCTCTGTCCATGGATTTTCCAGGCAAGAGTATTGGAGTGGGGGCCATTGCCTTCTCCGATGTTTCAGTTATCTGTTGCTAGGTAGTGACCCACGCTGACTGAGTGGCTTACAGAAGTGACGATGTGTTACTTGAGTGACTCTGGGCTTCCCATGGGGATTCTGCTGCCGGTCACATCCTCTTCTCTCTTGTGGACACAGGTCCCTGCAGCCAGGCTGGGCCGGAAGGTTCGCGATGGGCTCACTCACACATTTGGCAGCAGGTGCTGGCTCGTGGCTGTGACGCTCCGTGTGTCATCCTGTCCCACAGTAAGGTCAGACTGACATTCTTACATGGTGGTTTCAGGAAAGTAGTCCAAAACTGGAACTCAGTCATGTTTGCCATATCCTACTGGTCAAAGCAACTCACAAGGTCAGCTCAGGTTCAGGGGCAAGAAAACAGAATCTTTTCCTAGGATGCAGAGTCTTGTTGCAAATGGCTTCCTCTAGAGGGTCTGATCGCACAACCTTTGCAAGCTAGCACAGCAGCCTGCAAAAGACTCCTTTTTTGAGTTGTTCATGTTGATTAAACTTAGTAAGTGTCCCTTGTACATCTGGGGGAAAAGAATCTCTTTTCTTAGACATGAGTAACTGTCTTCCTCTTTTTTGAGTATCTTTGTACTAAATCATATAATAAATAACTTCAGTAATTGTAAAACTAAATCCAGAAGAGAAACAAAGGGAAATACACAGAAAAAAGCACTACTTGAGTTGATCTCCATTAGTCTGTGACAGACCATGTTAAAAAATAAGAATATTGAAGACTTAAATAATAAAATGAATAAGGTTGTACCTTATTTTCAAGTACCTGTGACTGCAAGGAGATCCAACCAGTCCATCCTAAAGGAGATCAGTCCTGGGTGTTCATTGGAAGGACAGATGTTGAAGCTGAAACTCCAGTACTTTGGCCACCTGATGTGAAGAGCTGACTCATTGGAAAAGACTCTGATGCTGGGAAAGATTGAGGGTGAGAGGAGAAGGGGACGACAGAGGATGAGATGGTTGGATGGCATCACCAACTGGATGCACATGAGTTTGGGTGGACTCTAGGAGTTGGTGATGGACAGGGAGACCTGGCATGCTGCGATTTATGGGGTTGCAAAGAGTCGGACATGACTGAGCAACTGAACTGAACTGTGTTATATTCAGACAAATGACAGTATTATTAATCCACAAAGAGACTAACTAAATTTTATAAATGGAAATAGTAAAAGAAATTATAATGCTTTAAGTAAAGATTAGTAATACAATGGAAAAAATGCCTGAAAACTTAAAAAGAATAAATATGTCATAAAATGACTTCTGAGTCAAAGTAGAAGTTCAAATCAAATTGTCATATTTTCTTTACAATATTAATGGTAAAGCAGTGCTTATCAAACAGGATTGACTTCACTAAGCAATACCTATAAGAAATTTAATACCTATATATTGAGCTCAAGTAAGAAAGGAAATGAATGTAGAATGAGGCAAATCATAAGTAAAACCATCTGCTGATTACTTCCACATCAATGACAAAACAAGTTTTGGCTATCCTCCCAAAGTAGACAACATTTTTGGACAGCTAGGAAAAAGACAGCCACACATTAAAACTGAAATTGAGAACCAGGTAAGAAACTATTTCGCATAAACCTATCCAATCAAATTTGAAATTGTTCAAAATGGATTATCTTATACAGTAGAATGTGAGCTCTGTGAAGCGGGCATTTTCAATTTTTGTTTCCTGGCAGCACCGAGAACATGAATGAAGAGCTAAACGGGGACTGCCCCTCATTTGGAGACCTCCTTCCCTTCTTTCTTAATTCGTTTTCCTTGCACACAATATAAATGTACGTCAGCTCCTGTTTCCCCTTATTACTGCACAGTCTGTTCCTTTGTTTTCTTCTTAGCATCTGTAATAGCTCCAGAAACATTGCCTTTTTCATTTGTTAATGCAGCCTTCTTCGATTTGTCTCCCTTCAAATTATTAGTTCTGTTTGCTCTTTCAAATGACCACTTTTCTTTATCCCCTCTATTGTGTGGCTGCTTGCTATCTATCCTAATTTCTTTTCTTCTTTTTGCATTTCTTTAAGCTTATTTGCTTTTTACTCCTCTAATTTTTTCAGACTGTGTGAACGGTTTACCATTCTTTTCTAAAATTTGCAATTGGAGCTGTCATTTTCCTCATAAAAATAGCTGTAGAAGCATCTCACGAATTTTGATAGCCTACACATTTTGCTACATTCAAGAATTTCATCAGGTCTTATTGGGTCTATTTTTCTGAGTGTTTATTTCACAAGCACTTTCAAAATGTGCTTTGAGGTCCTTCATAGATTAAGAAAGGTGTTCTCTTTCTACAAGCTTTTAAATCGTTGTCTTTTAATCCATCCCCAACCCCACCCACCCCCCAACCTGTACCATCTCCTGTGTTGTAGTGTTAACATGAAGTCTCCCTGTGTTTTGAGGTTTTTCCTTACACTTAAGCCAGCTGGCCAGTAATTCAGAGCTCATCAGTGACCATCCTTTCCTTTGTAATTCATCTACCCAACTGTTTCACTGGGAAATTATGGGAATCTTTTATAGTTTATAAGATAATCTCCTACAGTTGAATTTTCCATTAACTTTTTAAACTCCGGCTGTCCCCGCTGCCTCTGTTTTCTGTGTGTGCAGGAGGGTCGCTGTGCCCTTTCTTTCGCACCTTCTCACCTCTCCTAAGCATCTCGTCCCTTCCCTCTACCGGTTCAGCTGGTGGGGAACCAAGTCCCCTCCATCCGGATAAGCCGGCCTGGTGCCCACAGGGAAGCTTGCAGTCTCCGCACGTTGGTGAGACTCGCTTCCTCTTCCTGCTTACCTCCTCCCAGCCCCGGGGACGCGAGGACCAGCTCCATGCTACCTGGTTCTTCTGGGCCCTCTCCAGGTTGAGGACTCCTGGCATACTCATGGGGGGTTTGTGCCCCCAGTGCCTGGGCCCAGAGATTTCTGCTCTGCCATTTATTCTAAGACCCACTGAGACCTCGGCCCCAGATTCAGTACTGCAAAGCTGGCTTTGGGAGAAGGTCACATCTTTTTTCTCTATCTAAGACCTGTTAGAGCCCAGGGTCTCACTAACATCCAGCAGCCTCTAGCTCCTCTACTTTGTCTCAAGAAAGAGGGATAAATCAGAGCCTGTAGGAATGATAAGAGAGATGGGTTCAGGCTGCGTTCATCTCAGAATGCCCTGGGCTTCCCTTGATTTTTTTTTTTTCTTTCATTTGAAGTGATTCCCTCCTTACATGCTGTGCTGTGCTTAGTCGCTCAGTCGTGTCAGACTCCTGGGACCCCATGGACTGTAACCCACCAGGCTCCTCTGTCCATGGGGATTTTTCTAGGCAAGAATACTGGAGTGGGTTGCCATGCCCTCCGCCAGGGGATCTTCCCAACTTAGGAATCAAACCCTGGTCTCCCACGCTGCAGGCAGATTCTTTACCATCTGAGCCACCAGGGAAGCCCCCCTCCTTACATGGTGACCCACAATTCTGATTTTCTATAATCATTCCTGAGTTTATTTCCGGACCACATGGGGAACACAGCTGCGTTCAGTACATCTGCACGTAGCAGCACCTTTAAAGACGTGAAGTTCCCTGGAAGTGGAAGCTGCTCAGGCGTGCCCAACTCTGCGGGACCTCACAGTGAATGGGGTGAAGTCCAAGGAATTCTCCAGGCCAGAATACTGGAGTGGGTGGCCTTTCCCTTCTCCAGGAAGCTTCCCAACCCAGGTCTCCCACGTTGCAGGTGAATTCTTTACCAGCTGAGCCACGAGGCAAGCCGAAGAGTACTGGAGTGGGTAGCCTATCTCTTCGCCAGCGGATTTTCCCAACCCAGGAATTGAACCAAGGTCCACTACACTGGGGGCAAATTTTTTACCAACTGACTCTGCTAAATAACTGAAATCAAAAAGTAACTCTGTACTAGAAATGGAAATAAGACTCTTCTTAATGAATGACCTAGTTTTTCTAGTGATAGATAACTGACCTTTCCTCTTGACACTGTAGTTTTTTCAATGTAGACTTTTGGAAACTTTTCAAAAGAACATTTGAAACTGTTCTGTAAAAAGCTCTTTGGTTGTAGGAATATGAATAGCCTCAAGCCAGCAGAATTGGTTAGGATGCCTTTGGGATGCATTAACATCTACTCTTGGCCCGAATTGGCTTAAAGAGTAAGGAAAAAGTATAACTCGATATGGCCTTCCCTGATGGCTCAGTGGTAAAGAATCCGCCTGCCAAGGCAGGAGACCTGGGGTTCGATCCCTGGGTTGGGAAGATCCCCTGGAGAAGGAAATGGCAACCTCCTCCAGTACTCTTGCCTGAAAAACTCCATGGACAGAGGAGCCTGGTGGGCTACAATCCACTGGGTCGCAAGAGTCGGACGCAGCAACTAAACAATAGCAGCAATTACTCGGTGTAAGAAGCCCCCAGTAGGGAACACGTGGAGTTGGTTAATTCCGCAGCACGGCAGGGCGGCCAGAAACCCGGGGTTTCTTCCCACCCTTCACCGGCCACCTGGGCAGTACAGCAGTTGGCTCTGCGTTGTCGTATGTAGACCTGCGACAGCGTGGGAAGGCTGTCTTTTTCTTTGGTTTCTCTCTAAAGATGACAGACTCTTTCTCATGAGCCCCCCCTTCCCCCATCTGACTGTTAGAACCTCTCCTATCAGTTCAGTCCCAGCAATCAATGCTGGTGTGGATGGAACCCCAGGATGGTGCTGCAATGATGAGGATTAGAGGGTGCAGTTATTATCCTACCAAGATGGCTGTCTGGACAAGATCAGTTTCTAGATTTGGGCCAGGAAAGTGTTTGTTAAAATGGTAAAACAAAATCCAGCATCCAGATGTGTCTGACTTCTGAGGCTGTACACCTAACACCCAACATTTATTTAATAGGCAAAATTTCAAGTAAATCTTTAAAAACGTTTGCAAACTCTGCTTTATTCATCTTTAAAGACAGACAGAATTCCATAGGTAATGTTTCCTACATGGGTATAATCCTTTATTTCTCTCAACATTTTTGAATTGGTCAAATCTGACCAAGTCTTGTTTGAGTGTGCCTACGGGTCAGCGTAGGGCTTCCCAGTGGGAGGCTCAGGGGTAAAGGACCTGCCTGCCGATGCAGGAGACGTCAGAGGCATGGGTTGGATCCCTGGGTTGGGAAGATCCCCTGGAAGAGGACATGCACCCCACTCCAGGATTCTTGCCTGGAGAACACCACGGGCAGAGGAGGCTGTATAGTCCATGGCGTCGCAGAGTCGGACACGACTGTAGTGACTTAGCACACCGTGTGTCAATGTGCATTCTCTATGTCATGTGTGTAAAATAGAAAAATCAGTCGATATATATGAAATAGATGATCACATGGACTGATACCTATTCATTGTAATACAAAGGAAAGTATTATCCTTGGCAGTATTATAGAAGTAAAGGATACAAACTAATTTGTATGCTAATTGAAAATAGTATTAAACAGAGATTTCTTAAAAACACTCACTTAAATACATACTCAAGAAAATTAAACCTGAAAGCAGTTATACTACAAATTGAGGACAGTTCAAAAATGAAGCTGAAGTCTTACAAAAGAAGACTTTTCCCCCAAAGTTACAAAAATTACTTTTGGTGCTAGAGGTTAAGCACCTGCCTGCCAATAGGAGACATAAGAGACAGGGGTTCGATCCCTGGGTCGAGAAGATCCCCTAGAGGAGGGCATGGCAACCCACTCCAGTATTCTTGCCCAGAGAATCCCATGGACAGAGGAGCCTGGTGGGCTACAGTCCATAGGGTCCCAAAGAGTTGGACACGACTGAAGTGACTTAACACTACAAAAATTAAGTTCGAGTAAATACACACACACTCCTCTTTTGAATATAGCCATTAAGAAATAGAAATCAACCTTGCCAGTCACTGGCATCATTTTTTGTATAAGAAGTAACCAAAGTTGTCTATGTTTAAAAACATACCATTACTTCCGGTTCAATTAGAGTGATGAGCGCTTGGTCTCCCAAATCAAGTTTCACTGTAATGACAATAGCAACTGACTGAATGTATATATTTCCACCAGAAAGCAAAATGATTTTTTTCCTGAACTATAGTAATTATTTGTATACAACCATTTGCCATATTCTAAGTACTTGAGGAAGTACTGGAATCCACTCTAATACTGGAGTGGATTTACCTGGATCTATTTTTAGGTACATCTGCCTTTCTGGAAGGACTGTTGTTTCCATTCTTGGATCATCCAAATCTTTATGAAAGACACTTTTTTTCCTCAAAGAAATGGATATGGAAGAGAGTTTCCAAACCAGCTAATTCCTCATAGGATTGTTAAGCCAGAAGTTAGTTAAGCTTTCTGAGTATCTTTGAGGTTATCAGTATAAGAAGCAAGTGGTCATGGAGCTGATGTCTGTTTTACACTGTGATTCATCAGTGAGATAAACTCCTGACTTCAGTTCTGTTCAAATATCCTCTCTGCCCTCTGCTGAGTGGATGGGTCAGGGAACAGACGACTCATTTTGTTTATTCAGTGTGTCTTAGCTCTGTTGCACGAGAATGCTGGACACTCCAGTTGAGAAAAAGAAGTGGGTGTAAAGGAATTGAATCATGGCAGAGAAGTCTCGGCTGAGCCCCAGCCCTGAGCCAGCGTGACTGTGACCTACGAGTCAATGACGACGATCTGTTGGGCAGATTTTCGGTTAAATTACTGCCACACCCTTTCCTCTGCAGGAAGCAAGTCCTAGATTGATGGAGCGTAACTTCCTTTTGCTCCTCTAGTAAGAAATTCGAGAGCACACGAACGCCAGCTTCCTTTTCTACCTGTTTTCTGAGAAACTGAATCGTGTCATGGGCGTGGGGGACCTCACCTGCCCATGTCCTGGGCAGGGCCCTCCCCCTTCTGCCTTTGAGTGGGGAGCTCTTGCTGAGGGTGCCCACTGGTGGTCCAGGACCACCGGGATGCAGGCAGACTGCTCATGGTTCTCTTTCCGAAGAGCAGCTGAAGGCAAAGCTGACTTCTCATAAGAAAGTAGGCAAAGCTAACTTCTCATAGGAAAGTACTCCGTTTCTTTTCTGAACTTTTACTGCAGAACACCGAGACGGGGCCTGTCAGAGGGGAAGGGTGTCCACCCCCAGAGAGACACCGCAGGTGTCCAGGGTGAAAGAGAGAGAAATCGGCCTCCAGCAGCGCCTTGAGTTATTTTGTTTTTCTATGTGCTCCAGTTCAGTTCAGTCGCTCAGTTGTATCCATCTCTTTTCGACCCCATGAATCGCAAGCACGCCAAGCCTCCCTGTCCATCACCAACTCCCGGAGTTATTTGCAATTTGATCTCTGGTTCCTCTGCCTTTTCTAAAACCAGCTTGAACATCAGGAAGTTCACGGTTCACGTATTGCTGAGGCCTGGCTTGGAGAATTTTGAGCAATACTTTACTAGCGTGTGAGATGAGTGCAATTGTGCTGTACTTTGAGCATTCTTTGGCATTGCCTTTCTTCTGGATTGGAATGAAAACACCTTTTCCAGTCCTGTGGCCACTGCTGAGTTTTCCAAATGTGCTGGCATATGGAGTGCAGCACTTTCACAGCATCATCTTTCAGGATTTGAAACAGCTCCACTGGAATTCCATCACCTCCACTAGCTTTATTCGTAGTGGTGCTTTCTAAGGCCCACTTGACTTCACATTCCAGAATGTCTGGTTCTAGGTGAGTGATCACACTATCGTAATTATCTGGGTCGTGAAGATCCTTTCTGTACAGTTCTTCTGTGTATTCTTGCCACCTCTTAATATCTTCTGCGTCTGTTAGGTCCCTACCATTTCTGTCCTTTATCGAGCCCATCTTTGCATGGAATGTTCCCTTGGTATTTCTTAGGTGCTGTGAATGTGTGGTAAGTGGCTTCAGTCGTGTCTGAGTCTTTGCGACGCTATGGACAGTAGCCTGTAGGCTCCTCTGTCCATGTCCTTCTCCAGGGGAGTCTCTCAACCCAGGTGAGTTCTTGGCCACTGGCACCACCTGGGAATACACACCCGTATAATCTGGGTGAGTTCCAGTTACTTTCAGTCAGAAAGAAATCCCCAAACGAATCCTCTTTTGAAAAACTGAACAAAGGTCCATCTAGTCAAGGCTATGGCTTTTCCTGTGGTCATGTATGGATGTGAGAGTTGGACTGTGAAGAAAGCTGAGCACTGAAGAATTGATGCTTTTGAACTGTGGTGTTGGAGAAGACTCTTGAGAGTCCCTTGGACTACAAGGAGATCCAACTAGTCCATCCTAAGGGAGATCAGCCCTGGGTATACATTGGAAGGACTGATGCTGAAGCTGAAACTCCAGTACTTTTGCCACCTCATGCGAAGAGTTGACTCATTGGAAAAGATTCTGATGCTGGGAGGGATTGGGGGCAGGAGGAGAAGGGGACAACCAAGGATGAGATGGCTGGATGGCATCACCAACTCTATGGACGTGAGTCTGAGTGAACTCCGGGAGTTGGTTGATGGACAGGGAGGCCTGGTGTGCTGCAATTCATGGGGTCGAAAAGAGATGGATACAACTGAGCGACTGAACTGAACTGAAAAACTGAACTGTTACCTGGTGTGTTTATCCTGATTGACTGGAAACAAGAACTGTCAGGCAGCTTGTGTTCCACAAAAGATTCTGCATACCCACTGACAGATGACGACTCCCACCAGTGAAATGGGACCAAGGGAATCACTGAAACACTTTTTCATTTTTTTAAACAGAAAAATATTTTTAAAGGCATTTTTGAAGGTCTTGGAGCTTGCAGGTGCAAAGGGGGAAAAAATCTAATCCCAATAGATAAAAATGAATAAGGCTGATGACATGACACTTAGAGAGACACGGAGGAAGCAGGCAGTCCTGGCAGGTAACTGAGAGACACCTGGTCAAGGTGAGCAGAGGCCTTTCTCCAGCAGGTGAGTGTCCACGAAGCCCCTGCAAAAATGTCCATTGCAGCAGTAATGAACATGTTACAATTGAACAAGTGAGACATTCTGTTCATAAAATGAATGGATTCCACATAATGAATGAATGGAATGAATGGAAATGGAAGCAGCTTAGAGGTAGCTTGTTCCACATTCCCGGGAGTCTTGTCAGGATTCTCAGGGACAGTTATCACCCACCCAGAGAGGACACTGACTCACAGGCCACACCATGTCCAACAACGGAGACTTGAAGGCCAAGCCCCTCTGGGTGGAGCTGCGTCCACCCAGGTTGGGTCATATGTTCGACTGGCTCGAGTGGGCCTAATGGGGACGAGCAGATAAGCTGCTGTAGGAAGAGAGCAGTTAATGAGGGTTCCTGGGCACCCAGAGCCAGAGAAGGTTGCTTCTTCCCCAACCAGTGTGCTGGGGACTTGCATTTCCAGAAGGGCGGACCGCAGAGGTGGGAGGGCTCC